>CM073590.1:187975245-188280245 GCA_037074705.1 Zhengitettix transpicula
ACCCAGGACTATGAGATCTAATTAACGGAACACTTTGGAGAATTCCGCTTAATACTTGGACCGTAACGTTGATTCTCCTTATAATTATTCAAGTTCATCTTAAACCGAAAATCATGTCTTGCAAAATTCATTTGGATTTCTTCACAGTATTATGAATCTTTTCGCCGGGCTGCTGTGGTGTAGTGGCCAGCGTCATTGCCTCGCACCACAGAGGTCCCGGGTTCGAATCCTGACATGGGCACGGATGTTTGTGGTCGCCCTGGCCACGAAAACTGGGGTTAATGCTGTGGGACAATAGACACTCTGACCAGGTGTGACTCCTAAATCCAGAATGTCAAGGAAGATGACAGTCGGGCAGCCGTCTTGGTAGGCCAAGGCCCTTCATGGGCTGTCGAGTCCAGGACCGGTATACGTCCGACTGCCTTTCCCAGCGTCATAATGAACTCTTACCGTGATGGTGTCTGTCACTATCTCGGAGGATATGTATTAAGTTTATAATCAACGTCAAATGATTCTTGGCGAAATTTATAGAGACAAACATCGTGGTACTCCTTCATCGAACACTTGATCTTACATTCCAGGAAGAAAATGTCCAACGAAAAACTGAGATGAATTTTGAGCCTATCCTTGCACATAACAGATTCGTGACGCGTCTGTTTTCCGAACATGTCGCCTATTAAACTTGTATTACATCTGAAAGTCATCAATTTGACAGTTATCATCCACCAGGTTGAGAGGCTGGAGAACTGTGCACAGAAATCTGGACGATAGTAGGCTAAGACTCTTTGATTCAATGCCATGATGTATTTAAGTTCACATTGCAGTTCGTGGAGGTTTCACTAAATAATTATGTAATTACGAATGCCATGTTTGTGATTATTGTAGTTTGGCGACTAGCTAGAAGCGGTGTGTGCTTCAGTCGTCGTGGAAGTATAGCTGTGAACAGACTAAAAGTAAAATATCCAGAAAATACATGCAGTACAACAGCTAAAACAGTTAGAATAGTTTTTTTTCACAATTTGCAGTCTGCGAGATAAATACGTAAATATTGAACGTTAAACATTTTGAGAGCAGTGTCTAAATTATTCTATTCGTGATTTAGACCATTGTAATCAATTTTTAGAGCCAGGCGAGTTCATCCAGCAGTTAATAAACTTCGGAACGAGAGAATAACATTTCTTAAACGATTAGTGAACCATTTCGTCAAACTAGAAGTGTTACTAGAATCAGTGTTATAAAAATGGCCTGTCTATAAGTGCAATAAATGTGTGTGTGTACGAACAAGCCAAATTTTCTTGAGTACCAGAGACACTAAGTTAAAATTTCACAGAATTATTATTGTAAACTCATAAGTAAAGATATTATCGTCAGATTTCGAATTTTGTTGAGAATGTTGTCATGTTTTATGTTTTTTTTAATTGTAAACTCTATTGATGAAGTAATTCCATGATAACTTGATAAAATTTAATTGTTAACAAGTATGTTTTGTATTAAAGGCCCAGTAAACAACCCTGAGAAAAAATAAAATAACATTATTGTCAAATATTAATTAATAATGTAAATTGAAGTTAATTTCTTAATAAATCTTGAAAATTCATTTGATAATTTATGTAAATTGTTTGTGCGTTAATAAATTAATTTTTTTGTCTATTTTAAAATCTTGATTAATATTATAACATCCTATCATTTTAATATTTAAATTACTAAAATTTGATGCATTAACGTGGCGATTCAACTTTCATTAATTGGTAATTACTAGAAATTAGAGTCATCAACGTGTGGCACATTTTAACATTGTCTTAATTAATTTTCTTTAATTTGTGATCACCACAATATATATATATATATATATATACATATATATATATTGTAATAACCAGCTCAGAAGAACAGATATTCTGTTCTTATTTTTGTCTGATTTGTTTAGAACTCAGACTGGGGATCATTGAGTGGTTGGTACATAAAAAATATAATGATAAAATTATGGATAAGTGACTTTTAGATAGAGGAAGGACTAATAATTGGGGCGTTTTGCAGATCTTAGGGCTAATTGGTTGTGAGCAACATCTGGACGACGGAATCCTAATGACATAAAATGACAGAAGGTTGTTTGGACGATGAAATTTTATTAAAAGGAAACGTTTAATTTAATTGATTGAGTGGCTCTCGGAGCAGGAGAACGGCAACAGATGGTGTTTGTTTGGCGAAAGTGGAAATGCAAAAAAAACTGTGAAAACAAGAGAAGATTCTGGAGCCGGGATATAAATAAAAGGGCAGTTGAACAGTTTGGGAAGTTCTTTATCATTCAGTAGGGAGAGGAGACGGACGTGTCAGCGGGGAGAGATCGTTGGTGCAGGTCCGCAGGGCGGACGCAGGACCGAGGCCAAGCTAGGGCGCCGAGAGTAATCAGCTGGACATCAGTCGTCAACAGTTGGTGGGAGTTTCATCGTGGAGGTCTGTCTGAAAGCAGAGTGGGTTGAATTCGTCGTGAGGATAACGTCGTCAAGAGAAGGTGACTGTGAAAGCAGAGTGTGAGTGCAGCCTGGTGACTGTTAAGCCGGTATAAAGTGAGTGTGTGGACCCGAGAGCGTGTAAGTTTATTTTTCTGAATTAATAATTGTAAATTGCTAATAAAGGGTAAAAATTGTCAGGTTTCGTCTCATTTTGTTTCATTCGTTTCAATCGTTTCATTTGTTTAACTGTTTCAATCATTTTAATTATTCCGTTTCAATCGTTTCGTTTTTCATTTATTGTAACTATATTTGTTTTATTGTAACATTTTGTTCCGTTTCCTTATCAACCCAGTAAAGACCTTGAGGGTACCGAGTCCAATTATTTAAAATGTATTCTAGGTAAATAAAATTGTTTTGATTTATAAAATTTCATCATAATTGTGTAATTGTAAATTTGTGTTTTAATAAAATATTGTTTGTTTAAATTTGTAGTTTTTATGTTATTTTAGATATTACAATATATATATATATATATATATATATATATATATATATATATATATTGGTATTCAGAATTCGTTACATGATACAAAAATTTTTATTCAAGTATCATCATTCTTTCACGATGTTGCAATTATCACAAAGAGGATTATATGTAGCGATTAAATCGGTCGTCACTATTCATTGGTAAATATATTCATGCGGTTCATGTCTGCCTCCTGCTTGTCAAAAGCATTCGATTTGGTGACTGACTATCTCCTTACAAGAATTTAAATTTATAGTTAGTGAATTTCTTAAACGTTGTAGGATTTCAGATAAAGGTATAACAGTTTTCAACATGGGAATGAATCTCAAGCATTCTCAGAGTAAGTAATCTCAGCGTTCGACCACACATAAAACTCTTTCGCGAGAGAGAAATAAATGTGGGATGTTTATATGTACCAATAATTATAATTATTAAGAAATACACTCACGCCGTTTCCTTAGAGTATTCAAAATCTGTTTCTTATATTTGATAGAACAGATTTAGTAAGTTGTTTTTAAAAAAGTAACGCAGGTGAGGAAGATTTTCAGACGTCTTCTTGTGTTTTATGGTTTAGATGCAGACATTGAATAGTGATAAATTATAAGGAGAAGAAAAAATACGACATTAAATAGGTATTTATTTTAGTATATCAAACGTTTAAGAGATTCTAAGTATTTTAAAGCGAACATAATTTTGAACAGAGTAATGATTAATATAAGGTGAATGTAATGAAACAGTATTACCATGTTTGATGTTATTTAATAGTACTTATGGACTGCATCTGTACCTGTAACTCGTATCGGACGCCACTGAGTTAATTCATGTACATTAAAACGAAAGAAATAGGATCTACAAATTCAAAATAAAATTTATTATTTTCTGTAATATAACGCCTATTTGCTGTTATTGAAGCATCCATAGAGTTGCAGCTTATTTTGTAAACAATGAATAACCTGTAATTTTGCACACTTCCTGCTCCAATGGTTTCTAGATAGCAGACTCACTTGTTCCCAGTATTTGCTACGAAACCATGAGTACATGTCTGTGCTCCAACATGAACTTAGACGATAGGTGATTTTAATTTTGTAGTAGAAAGAATTTTGTCGGTAGATAGCGGAAGTTCAACTGCGCCGGTAGCATCTCTAAATACGATGCCTGAAATGTAAACGCGCACCATTCTTCAGAAATCTAAAGCACTTGCACAAAATGCAGTGCTCCATTTGCGCAATACGTAAAGGCTTTGTGCTCCGGCTCTGTGTTCTGTGTGACGAGAGTGTACATCAGCGTGGCTCAGCTGTAGAAAACTTCGATGCCTGTCAGCACAGCACAGCCGTTGGGCCGGAGGCGGGGGCAGGAGGAGGAATGGAGGAAAAAAGGCTAGCAATTTGCTAAAGTGGCCGTCGGATGGCGCTGTAGGGTGTGGTGCTGCTAGGAATGGCAATTCTGCTAAATAATGCCCTCACAATCGCTATCATCCTCCAATCAGAACAAAGGACGCTCAAGAACTCGCCACAATAGCCACGAGAAAGGCTGTCCCAGACGGTTTTCCAGTATGAGTATGAATAAACAGAAGGCATGTTTGGGAAATGCAGCTCCTTCAACATCGGCAGTGTAAAGAGTCCGGACTTGCTGAGCTGAAATACACTGCAAACGTTTCTAATATTTTCAACGGCTTGCAGAGATTTATATTAAACAAAACGAATGTATTTAAACTCAAGAATTTACCTCCAGGAAACTCCAGAAAACAGTTTAAACATTAAATATATTATTCCAATAAACTTTTTTGTGGAAGGACTACTATAACATTCAAAGTAATATAAGGTGTTAACTGTCTACTAATAACTGACTTTGTTCTTCATTTAATTACTTTTGTTCCTAGAAATATTTTCAGTGTCCCAAAACTAAAATTTGCATTGGCGAAAAACGGACATAGTATTTTTTCACCTAAAATTGTAATGAAAATTTAAATGAAGAATATATAATTAGAAATGAGCGTTAAACTTTTCTAGTTATAAATAACACACTATTTAATGCAGAAAAATATTTTCGGAATCCATAATGATCCTGTTTAATTTAGCTTAATGAAATTCGACTTAAGCTTAATGGAATTCGAAAAATTTTGTTTTAATCTAGTTTAAATTAAACTGCATTTTCAGGTCTGTATTCACTACAAACTAATATAGTTTCAAGTTTTCAAAGGATTTACTTAACTTTCTCAATATATTTCCTCCTCTCTACAATACTGGGTTGCATACTTGTGACTTTCACATCCACAAATTTTTTTGTCTTCTCTCATGATTATAATTGATTAACGTTTGCGTTTTGAATTGAAGAATTCATGTAATCCAACTTTTCTGGTTTATATTAATGGATCAATGATATTAAAACATTATTTTCTACTACACCTACAGCTTTATGTAATAAAATATTTGTATTCTTAATATCAGCAACAAAATTAATTGACTCACGGGTTGTGATCTAAAATCAAAAATAACTTTAGCCTGTTTATCGCAAACTTTTAGTCAGCTGAAATTGTCCAAATTTCCAGAAAAAACTATGTTTGCTGCTTCAAATTATTTCACAATCAGTATTTAATGACACGTTTTTATATTTGAACTTTTCTTTCAACTATTAAATTGCGGTCAAACATCATTTCATCATACAATTTCAAATTTATTCCAGTAATTGTATAAATAACAAAGATGTTAAAAATGGTTTCTCATTCGGTAGAAAATAAACTCTAGAAATATGTTCGTTCTTGTATTAATAGGTATCGGATTTGTACATTTTTCAAACTTAGATATTTAAGGGTTTTCTAAGCGAAAGAGTTTTAGTTACAGGAATATATATACTAGTACTGTATTCCGATTGTGGAAAAATAAATTGTTATAATTTATGAGGAAAGTTCAAATTCTATTGGCTGTAAAATACTAAAGCGAGGATGTTCTGCGGTACCGCATAACTTCTGGGCGGCAAATTGTTGACGTATCTTAGTTTCCATTCTTAGAATAATTGAAATTTAAATTCTTTTTTTCCCTCGGTTTTGTAACATTTATTACAAAAATATCTTCAGCTCAATAAATAATAATTGATCAAAAGTCGTGGTCTTTTTATTTTCAGTAGAAGGAAAATGTTTCTTTCTATTAGTGGAATTGTATTTTTACAGTCACTTTAAGTTAGTTTTGTATTTAAAATACCTGTTATTTTGTGTATTGGTGAATTCTTTATGCACTCAATATAGAATTAATTTGTTGTTGAAGTTATTCACTTCTTATATGAAGAAAAATAAAATTATTTGTAATTTGGGATTTATATTATTTCTTCCGTTATCCCTTTCTTACGATTTATAATGTTTACTTCCTCTCTTCTTATATATCGCTTCGTCAGCTCTCCCATAGAAAATCATTGCAAAAACATATTTCGTCCCATAAAAAACAAACTGATGTCAACAATTATGAAATACTAACTTAACTGCCGTTAAATACTGTTTATGTGCAGCAATATAAACGTTTTAATTAATTAATGCCGTATATTTCATTTGACATTACCGGGACGGAACAATATACTCCGCTAATTTCAGATGAAAGTGGTTTAAACGACGTCGACACAGCGTCAAATGCAAATGTAAACGAAAACAATAAATGGTCGGTGGTGCAGAGGCGGCGCGATTGTCGCGTTTATTGCGCCGAGTAGCCCCGTGCTCAGTTGACGCAATTACCGGTACGGGATTGACACCGCAGCAACATTTTGCGATCGGTTGGCCGGCGGTTTGGACCTCGACAATCGCATTAAATCGCTCGCAACGGCCATTGTGCGCGCCGCTGCTCTAATGAGCCATGCAGCAACTGCAACACACACAGACTCGACAGGCACAGCCATTTCATTCCGACAAGGTATACTGCTGTAATATGTGCGTTTTATTACGTCACGTCGGATGTTAAAATAGTTGATCATATTATACGAATTAGATGACCACCAAACTGTAACGGCTTTTGAAAGAACGGAGGAAAGCATAATTCAGTACGATTTTTTTTCGGGCGTTATATTCTCTGATTTTCATGATTCACTGAGTACATGTCACCTATCGAGGTCGGATGTGAGAGGTAAAGAGAGCCACAAATTGATGTAATGATACAGTGACACAGCAAACATAAAAGAAACAGGGTCTTCGTGGAAAGAAACAACGCGTCATACATATTAATTAGATAAATAAGTAGCTAATTAACTGAAAAATAAATACCACTCAACATTTCTGAAATTCAGGTTTCTTTAGTCACGTAATTAAAAAACGCAAGGGCCTCAAGACCGACACAAGGAAAAAAAAAGTAAAAAGCAGCAACTATTGTAGAAACGTTGCGTTGCCTGAATTTTGGCTGTTGGTTGGATACTTCTTTATCTAATTAATATACCTTTGAGACATTCGTTTTATATTTTCAACACATAACATTAAACTTACATGCATCCTAAATTTGGTCTACCTGACTCAACCCAACCTTATCAAAATAGACACACCGATATTCTGCGAATTAAGAAAGCCATAACCTCTGAATTTAATTTAATATTACAAGTAAAGAGAAATCATACAAGCAGTGCATAAAATTACTTAAAATGGGACGATTGGAACTATTTATCTGCCGCGCTACTGGGAGGAAATCATTCAGAAACTTAAAAATGTTAATAATTTTGTCTAAAAGTTTATGATATAAATAATAACGAAAAAATTAAAATTAAACGAAAACACATGATTGATTATAGTAAAGTGAAGTTGTACGTTGAAGTATTAAATTACGTTTCTTATACATTTTATAGTTTTAAAATTATTTTTTTTGAGCTATGAGGCGAAATTAAAATTGAGAGTAGGTGTATCAGGAAATGTTTTGATAAATATAGATACACTCTTCACTTTAAATGAAAAATAAATAAGTCAGAACTACGACTTGAAAGACCATGTCTATTTTCACGCATAGGCGTGGTTAAATTAGGTGCATGAGTTGATTATTTAAGCTGTCCTACAGAAATGTAAGTTGTTAAGGACTTTTTGGTATGAGTTGCTTTAAATGATAATGAACGTACTCAAAATATCTATCATGAAAGTTAAGCGTCACCGTATTGGATGTTCTGGTGAAGTTTACAAGTGAGTGCCCCTTCTAGAATACCACCCGGCGCACACCTTTTGTTCCAAGTGGAACTTGTACTTTATTTTCGTCTTAGTCACAAAGAACATTACATTAAACTGAGACTATTTTCTGCAATATTTATGCTTAACTGAATTTTTGCGTATCACTTGTAATGCCATCTGAAAATCGTATGGAAATTAAAATAATCAGAATGAAAAGCAAATTATTACTTTTATACAATATATTTTTCTTTAAAATGTAGAAAAATAATAATAATTTTCTCATTTTTCTGAGTGAATTATAAATAATTTCCTTAATGCATTATTCAAACGTCTGAACAAAAACAGAGGGAAAGTGTTTTAGTTGTGATATATATTTCCAGTCGGAATGTCTCCTTTGTCTGGAGCAGCCCGACGGACTTTTAAGTGGACCGTTAAAGATTTGGCCACGCAAGCGCAACTTTTCTGAGGCGGCAAAATAAAATTGGTAGCGCTGTGCCCCCGGCGGCAGCCACGGCAGTGTCCTAATGGTGACGGACTTTATCGGGTTGGTTGCGCGGAAAATGACAGTTGCTCCTGCGGGGGCGGGGAAGGGGGTCCGCAGGCTTTCCCCAAGGGGGTTTTACTCCCCTCCCTTACAGCCAACCCTAGCTGGCGGCGGCTAATGTTCTCCTCTCTTAATAGAGTGCGCTGAAAGCTGCACAGCAGCTCGCCTCTGCAGGGCTAAAAGCCATTTAATGAACCAAACAGAGCGGGAGCAGAAAGACCTTGTTAAAGTGATGAGGTCCATCTCTCTCTGCGGAGTCGGGAGAGGGGAGACGGCGAAATATATCTCCAGGTGGCCGAGCCGAGGCCAGCGTTGTAATTTACTTACGCATATTAGCCACGCACCGACAAAGCTTTTCCTCTGATTCTTTTTCCGCAGATTTAGCAAACCTCGTTACGAGCGTCGAAGTGCGGTGTAATGTGAATTAGCTTCCTCTTTGCGGCAAGGAAACGCGCGGCCTTCTGCTTCTTGTTTCACGTCAGACCGTTAACGAACCCCGGGGACTGGCTCACACCCCACAAAATTTAGTCGATTCACGTTTGAGTACATGAAATAACCATTTAAAACTTAATTCAAACCCTCGCCTCGAAAGATTACCCCTTTTCTTAAAATATACGAGAAACAATCCCCATGAATTTATTTATTGTTTCTGTACAAAGGAAAGGCTAACGGTTGTCAATACATCAAAACCTAATAAATATGCTTTAAAAATTCAGTTCCTTCAACTCAATCAGCATTAGTATAACGTATAACACTGAAACAGCAACAGAGAAAGAAAAGAAAGTTAAATTAAGTTAGTTTCCTGGGACTTCATTAACTGTAATCACTAATATAGTGTCTTAGTGTCATTAGAGTTATATACGAAAATATTAAACTAGAATTTTTAATATATTGTATTATCAATCAGCATATTATAATTCAATTGACTGAGCTAATGGGCTGGCCCATGAAGTAGGCAGTTCTGTTTTGATGTGATAGGCCTTCTCCAGGGACAAGTTCTCCGTATATATTCCTTACATCACTTGGCCTCCTTGGATATTGAAAAGAGGAGTGTGAACAAGGATAGTTACAATTAAAAAGTTCGCTTGCGAATAAACAATGGTAATGTTTCCAGTCTGGAGCGAAATTTTTGTGCCGTATTTACTCGACTTTTGCCAAACATTACGTATATTTAATGTTACTTATTCTGTTTTTGTGTTTTTTTTTCTTGGCTTTCCGACTTCTCTTAGATGATGTCAACGGTGCTACTCCACGAAACGCCAAACCAGTTGTAAACCAGGGAACATTTCCATCAGGGTTAATTGTGTTATCTTTTTACTCGTACGTACACCACAGGAGGTTGGAGGTGAAATTGCCTTATTTAACTGATTTTCATTTTTTCTATTTCCGATTCCAAAAGAATAACATAAATGTATTTAATTAAATTTTATTGAACTGTACTTATTTTCCTATAGTAAGTAATAACCTTTGTAATCCCAATAGAAGTAGGTTAGTAAAGTAAATCTTTGTTTGAGCATTGCTCCGGTCACGAAGTTTACAATACTATACAACTGAAAGTGTTAAACTCTTTTTTTGAATATGTATAAAGGAAGACAATTAACGAAGAAATATAATTTCATTTTTTATAAACTTGTAATAATATTAATTTTGTGGCTTTTGTTTTATTGCCATTTAATTCTTAATAATCGAAAAAATAAGGTAAGTTTTTAGAATTTTATTTTAACTATAACTCGTAAAAATATACAAAATAATGTAGTCGTTGTTAATCCAATATAATATACACATTTGAAATTATTTTGTCACGCATTTTTCTTTTAGGACTTCGAGGCACAGAGTTACATCTAATGGTATATTCCACTGGACACACACACACACACACACACACACACACACACACACACACACATGTATATATATATATATATATATATATATATATATATATATATATGTAATATGACTTTGTTCTAACCAAATCTGGATCTCGGAGTTGAGGGTCGGGCGTTGTTGTGCAGAAAGCGGCTGATCGTGTAATGTGCTCATGGTGGTAACTGTGGAAAATTTTCAGGTGTCTAATCTGCTTGATACTTACTGTCTGCTCCCGCCTGTTCAAAAATTTTTCACTCTGTGGTGGTCACGGAGCAACTCTCCGTCTTGCCGTCGTGCCTAACCATTCCGAATAAAATTTCTTACACAGTCAAGATAAATGATATTTCAAAATGATTCCGTCTTCATAATTAATTTTATATAAAAAAAAATTCCAGACATTTCTACTACATATAGCTTGAGTCTGCTATGGAAAAATGATTTGCTATCTACTAAGAAGAATTTACCCCTGTATGATAGTATTCTCTTCAAGAAGGAAAATTTGATGCTTCATTTTTTATTCTCGTTTTTTTATTTCACAAATTATAACCTCATTTGATGATCTTAATTGGTATCTGTAATAATGTTTTAATAACATAGACAATATTACGTTTCTTTACCAATTTTATGTCGTAACACATCTAAAATTACGTGTTTTTTTTCCATATCTTTGTCTGAAATGCAGCTTATAATGAATTACAGCCGTTTTCTGTATATATCAAACACTTAATATATGAAAAAATATTTCTGTATTGAATAAATACTAATTCAGATACAAATTTACATTATACGTTTCGTTATTTTTTTCGCGTTTTCCGTTATTACTCAGAAAGACATTGTAAGAGTCACTATAATGCATCCTTCTTCTACACCGAAACGTAAGTATAAAATAGCTGTAAATGCACTATCAAAAAGATGTAAATTCCATCAGTCTCTTTCGGTCCATCGCTACTTACAATTATTTAAATTGAAGAAACCGGTTTAATGATGTAATCCCCCAGTACTGCTGCGAGGGCTATTCTCTCACAGGCAGGCAGGCAGAACTTTATATGAGAGACACGAAGGGGCTACCTTTGGGGATGCCTTTTCCTCTCCGTTTTTGAACTAAGGTTCCCTCAAGCCGAGGCACCTGAGAGGTGTATGTTCCGGGGTCACAGATCTTGCGCATACGGTAAGAGTTGTTCTCTGTTCCCATTGGAACAGTCGGCCAGCTGCCTCCTAAACTAGTCGAGGTATGGAGAAGGGAATGCTGCATCCCCACAGCAAACTCTTCTCCCGCTATCGGAAGGGCGTTGGACAAGTACCCAATGCCCGTTATCCTATGGTTTTCCGTGCATTACTTTTAGGCGAATGCCGGGTAGGATCCTTAAACTATAGCCCAGGGGCCCTAGTTAACCCTTGGCTACCTTCCTCTACCCTTCCGCACCCCCCTCCTTTCAGATCCCTTCCTATGCTATTAAAGGGGAGTTGCCATCATGTGGATTACCTTCTTGTAGCCTGTTACCCCCCCAAAAAAATTAATGATGTAATGATTTTATGACTTTAGGTAGTTTTTCTAAGGTTTCTATATCGTTGTCTGTTATTTAATTAGACTTTTATTTTTAAAAATCAGCCAAACCTTCCCGTTTTTATTGAAATATAGTTATAAAATCCTTAAAACCGGTATTTCTTCATTTCTGGACAAATCAAATCCACGCTCGTCTCATGAATGAGATTTGGAAACTAAATTAACTTATAATATCTCAATAAATAATTATTTCAAGTTTAATTAGTCTACAATGTTCATGTGGTAATATAAATATTATTTCATATACTTCATAGAGAACATTGAAAAAAATATAAATAATATTAAATTACTTTAATATTAAGGATGATTATAAATTTTAATCTTTTCGTAGAGATTCCATATTTTAATTACAGTATGATAAGCAGAAATAATGACTTATTTGTTTTTGTTGATTACTCGCTTAGTAAATATGATTAAAATAGTTAATTTCATAGTTACCACGACGTATTAAATTTATTTCAGTGCAGTAGTATACGTAGGACGAAGTAAAGTCTGAGTTGACGAGCGATTGTGTCAACAGTTTTAAATTTAGGCTGAACATCGGAAGCTGAGCGGTGACAAGCCTCGGGCGATCCTAAGTGTCTCGTGTAGCCGATATTTACCTTGTTGTGAAACTTTGACAGGATGACATAGCTCGCTGTTGGAATGGTATTATATTAGTAGGCAGTGAGCCTGATGTTTAATTTAAGTGAATGCCTAATTAACTGCTCTTTATTCTGCGTTCACTTTAGATCCCGGGGCCACGAAGGCAGGATTTAAATGGCCACAAGGTGAGCATTACATCGCAACACGTTTTCGCAATTAACGTCTTGCGAATGTAGCGTGGAGTGGAAAACATCGCTCCTCAAATACGCCGCAATCAGGAGGATTAAAACTGCTCCTCTTAATAAATTGAAATTGAAAAAGGGCATTTAATATTGAGCCATAACTATATAAAAATAAAGATAAGAATTTTGTGTGAAACGAAACTAATATATGATCAAATCTTATTCGCACAACCGTTCCCTGATAGAATTTATCGTTGTTTAAAAACTGTTAATGTTCAGAGATAACCAAATTTGAGATTATTATAACTTTTTTAATGGTTACACTCAGCAATTCATGATTAAAAACAATTATTAAAATACAGTTTTCGAATTCTTCAGACTGTTATTTTTCTTCATTTACAAACGGTCTGCTTAGTATTTGAAACTTAAGCTATCATGTATTTTTTTAAAAAAAGAAATAGATATAATTCGAACATTATTCCATTCTATCATAATTTCGATTGGAAATTTAACGACAATGATGTCTTTAATTCAGATATAAATATTGTTCTGTCATACTGTTGACTGATTTTAGCGAGTTAATTAGTTCTGATATGTTAAATAAATTCACGACCTTTTTTACAGTCATTTTTAAATATTTTATTCAACACAGCAAATTGTCTGTACCCCTTTATACTTTCATCAGGTTGTTTGTTATATTTCTACGGAAACACGATAACAAACAACCTGATGTAAGTACAAAGAGATACTGAAACGTTGTTGTGTTGAATAAATTATATGAAAATGTATGTAAAAACATATCGTTAATTTATTTACTTTATCTTATTAAAAACAGACGTAATGTAAAATATTAGTATTTATGTAATATAACCCAATAGATTTTTAATTAGTTTCAATAAATATTTTAACTATCCATTACAACAACTTTTTTAAATTTTGAAACCAAGGAGGTTTAGGCTGAAAATTTAACGTTGAGAGGTATAAGATATTTTTACAAATTGAAGGTACGTAAATTTATGATAAAAAATAAGTGGTTATTTTTATAAGAGTTTTTTGTTTACAAATTATATATATATATATATATATACTGTAATGCCTTGAAAGTGACGCATTGTTTGTGTCTGATTAATGGTCTGGACCGTCGGAGGGAATTTTGTAATGTGTTTACCTAGGATTGGTCTTGAGAATTCGGAGCAATGCACGTGCGGGTGGCCTGTCGCAAACTAAATCTGTTAAGTGAGGCATTGTTTCTGATTAATGGCCTGGATGGTTGAAAAGACAGTTTGTAATGTTGTTTATTTAGGACAGAGTAGGACTGAGTATTTCTTAGTTTAGAAAAGCTGGGTGTGTAGGGGTGCAAAGACAGATAGTCTTACCCAAAGTAATTACGGGTCCTGTCTCGATGGTCGGCTTTGTGACATGACAGAGTAGCTATCTATTTGCTAACTAAGGAACTGCAGCTGCATAATATAAATCTCGGGATAATGGAGGAAACTGTCAACGGGCATTTGCGACGTAGTTTTGGAACAAAGGAAAAAGGAAGAGACTGGGGTATATAAGCGGAAGACAAGCTTTTGAGTAAAGTTAGTTAGAGTTAGTGAATCGTACGGCGAGCACCGAGACTGGAGGATTTGATAGTTAGTTATTCTGCGACCACCGAAGAATGATTAAGACAGACATCGTTTAAAGGAGGAGAAGGTGTTATAAGTTGCAGTCTGCGAGTGAAATAGCAAAATATTCATCGACAGACATTTTTGTATGCTGAAGTCTAATCTATTGTAATCTCAAAATTAGACCACTGTCTTGGATTGTAGGAGACCAGGACACTGCATCCATCGTCGAGTGGTCTTCAAATCGAGCAAGTGAGATGTCCTTCGCGAACGGAGAACCAGCTTTCGTCAAACCAACAGTGTGTCTTAGAATCAGTGTTGAAAACGTCCAGTATATAAAGTGTTTGTGTACGAACGAGTCAAATTTTCCTGAGTAATCGTAAGTTGAAATTTCATGGTATTCATATGTGTAGACCGAATTAAAAGATACAGTCAGATATCCTTCTTTTCTTTTGTGTTAATAAAATAAACTCTATAAATTTTAAATCAACCTTGTAGAATAAGTTCGTCTATGTCTAGACGAATAAATATTTATTTTTAATTTAAAGCTAAATTTTATGATAAATTTTGATAAATAAAATTTGTTTGTTTGTTAAAATATAATTTTTTTATTTAGACACCCCTATGATTATTACATTTTGGCTACCACAACGTTGGCAAATTTTTATGTAATCGTTTGATCATATATATATATATATAATTTAGTAAAAATTTGAAATTTTTTTAAAAATAATTATAATTTCGTTTAGTAGATGAATAGCCCTAAATTCTTGGCATAAAGTTCACCGGTATAAAGTTTTTGTAAAAAAATATTAAAGGAGTTTTAAGTTACTAATTAAGCTGATTAAAAGTCTGTGGGGTTATTATACATATATACCAAAGTAAAAAATCAGTGATATAAAATTTATTATCCTCAAAGAATAAAATAATAGTTGTGATAAGTTTTTCCCAAATAATGAACCTCTAAATGCATCTCCAGAGGTATTGTCCAACGCTCCAATCTTTTCAGAACAAATAATAAGAAAGATCTTGTTTGCATTTTTCATACTTATTACTCTGATGCTATATATTCAATTAAAAATATATATTTAATCCATCGTGAAGAAAATTGTCAGAGAGCTGGAGGAATGGTATTTCAGGTTATATTATTTATTAATACTATTAATCGCTTTATTTTCGGGAAAAGTGACACTGAATCGTTATCCAGATCGAAATTGAAGAAGAAAGAGTAAAACTGGAAGAATTAACAGAAACTTCATCAGGACCCATTAGTTTAATAAGCAACCAACATTAAAGCTTCTACATGTAAAATCTCAACGTTAAGTTATATCATAAACAAAACAATGTTGAGAACAAATTTTAGTTTACTTACTAAGAATAATAATCTAAAGCATCCCAATTTTTTTCTAAAAATATCAAATAAAAATAGTACTTGACGAAAGCGGATTTTTGAGGGATAGGGACTGAATTTTGACAATTAACGAACACATAATAAGGTTAGTTACCAAATCATAGAGTATAAGAAAATAAATAACAGTCATCTTACATGCCTATGACTAACGTTTTTTAAAAAATAATTTCAACGCCATTATCGACTCTGTACTATGTTGACTTTCTTTGGTACGGAACTAGCGTGTAAGTATGGAAACGTACGCACTCAACATGCATGCCCTACCTAAAATACGAACCCGGGGCCTATGTGATGCGATGCAGTCAGACTGACCACTCAGTTGGTCACCGAGCTAATGGTTATTCGTTGTAAAAGTAGAGCGCGTTTCCTTAAAATTATTTCAACTAAAAATAATGCCGAATTAATAATACAACACGACTAATAATAATACTCTATAAATTCATTATTTATATTCTAATTACAAGTAATAAAATAATGGCAGGATATCAACTCCCGTCGGCCAGATGAAATTCCCAAAAGGTGACATTTTGTCTTCATGTGTAAATCCCAATATGGGGTTATCGTGTCTCCAGGAAGTCGGGAGATCAGCGAAGCAGCTCGGGATTATTTGTGGATGTGTGCTTGGGGGATCTGCCGCTCCCTTCGAATTGGATCGGCCTTTTAACAGTCCCCTTGACGGGAAGAATTTCAAGATCGAAATAGGGAGGTCGTTCAACAACAAAAGGATAAAAAACTGTTCCTGTCTGGGTGCATTTGGGATTCACGCCTAGATGAGCTTTGGAGTCCAGTGCTTGCTCGTTGTTTCGGATTTTACTCGCTAGGTCCTTAAACATTTGGGGTTTTGCCGAAGCCCGTGAGCGCCATCGAAAATTATGGCTTATCGAGTCTGTGAGCTAGTGCAAATTTCTGTGGAACATACTCGAGAATGAATAATAATCTCTAGTAATGATACAAGAACTGATAAATAATAGGAAGGGATCTTTGTACACTAAGTACTTAATATTTTTTAAAATAACGCATTCATACATTTATTTATTAAGTAAACACCTTTTTTCATAAGTAATTTATAAACTATAATGGTGCATGACAACATTTATATTTCATTTTTTTCGCTAATCCTCTCGTTATATCAGATACAATTTCGCCTCACGACTACTAAATTGAAGTAGTTTGATTTCCTATTTAATAGAACATTTCTCAATTACTACAATCTATTCAATTACAAAGTCAAACGTTCAAAATTTTTCAGAAATCACTTTATTCCTAAAGAATTTATTTACGTTATATTTCTTGGAAACAATTTTAGTTTACCTACCACGTCTATTAACAAATTTGATCCATTCCTCTTATAAACCAAAGATAAAAAACTATATTTCCCGTAAATCAACATACAAAAATCATTTGTCGTATTACTCTCACTTTCCTTGAAAAATTCAAGGAACCAACCAGCCCTCTCTTTCACGGAAACTTGATAAAAAGCTTATATGTTACTAAATAATTAATTATATAAATAACACACAAACATAAATGACACAATACCAACCACACACATTTTCTACAATCCTTGTTGATTTTGAGTTCGTCACCTGGTTTGAGCGGTGTGGAATTCTTTCGGCTCTTGCATTTTTGAATTGCCTGACGAGAAAAATAAGGATTGCAGGAACGTTGTGTAGTATTTAGGGTTAAATAATCACGCAGAGTCTCAAACTATTGGTTGTTTAATCGGAAGAAGCTTTCGAATACAGTGTCATATTCATCTTAATACCTTCATTATAAAACAATATTTGTTAAAACTGGCACATCTAACATTATTAAAAATACAGTATATATATATATATATATATATATATATATATATATATAGGCACATTATTTAAAAACATGGCTAAGATAAATAATAGTTAAAAATGTTGCTACAGCTGAACAATGGAATCAATTTGATGTTTAAATTATTTTATTGTTTAAAGGAATGAAGTGACAGATGATTATGGCCATGTATTAGGCCGAAATCTTCTGATGAAATTAATTACGAATAATTAATAAAATCATCGAACAATTGAGACTTCTTAAAATTTTTATATTTCACTGATTATGCATAATTATAACATTTTTTAAATTTAAGATGATTCTTCCGGCCTATTCCTTTTTATAATACTTTTCATATTAAATTTAAAATTAGTTGATAATATTCCTAAATATTTAACGGTTTCTAGTTTATGATCATCATATTTTAAAATGAAAAAATTTACATCTGATTGAAAATAATGAATAAGAAAGATAGACAATTCAGACAAAAAAGTGATAAGTTAAATTCTAACTTGACTAAATTCTGCCTCAAACTAATGAGAACTAAGGAAATGGAAAACAAATAATTATTCGCAGATGTGTGTTAATTTTACGTATTATTAATGTGAATATCTTCACAAATCCAAAATTTTTCTTAGCTTTCTACTGAAAATTGATTATATCTTTAAAATTCTTCCTTCGACGGAATTGGGCGCATATACAAAAGTGGCGTGACATTCGGATTTAGAATGGATCACACTACCCTATGCAAATATATATGACATAATAATATCCGTTTTCATATGTAGGCATATAACAATTTAATTCCTTAAAAATTAAATAACATTTTAAAACAGAAAAATTTAACCCAACCCCCAATATTCTGCAGACCCATTTTAAAATTTTCACCTGGGCCCTGTTTTGAACCACAGTGAATTCACTAACACTTATCACTTTCTTCTTTCGGACACAAAATCTTACAAATTTTTCATGCACAATTGTATAAATATTGGATTGGCCAAATAAAAACTAGTCTTAAGTAGTAGAAATAGAATTAATAATAATCTAAATGGATCATGGTGTCTGTGGATTACTCGATAGTCCTATATGAAAGATTGATTGACCAATTTCGAGACATAGGGCGGAATGCGGAGCCTGCTTTTCGACTGGCTAAACCACTGAAAAATGGGTTTGTGAATTAATACTAATTCTGTCATTTTGTTCTATTTGAAGTGAAAGTAAAATATGCGAAGATATTTTTTATATAATTTAATAAACACCTAATATGTTACGCATATTGAAACTGGTCTAGTAGACCAACCACTAATTTTTTCTTGTTAGTTCTTAAATATGCTAAACTAACATCTAAATTTGTCCAGTGACGTCATTTAGTCTTCTGAGTTTTTCCGTAAATTCACTTTCCACTCGCATAATGTTCCGAGGTCGCAGACCTTGGGCATACGGTAAGAGTTGTCCGCTATTCCCATTGTAATAGTCGGCCAGCTGCCTCCTAAACTGGTCGAGGCACGGAGAAGGGAATGCTGCGTCCCCACAGCAAACTCCTCTTCCGCTATCGGAAGGGGGTGGGACAAGTACACAATGCCCGACCTACCCGATGC
The DNA here is from genome assembly GCA_037074705.1 of Zhengitettix transpicula. Classification (NCBI taxonomy): domain Eukaryota; kingdom Metazoa; phylum Arthropoda; class Insecta; order Orthoptera; family Tetrigidae; genus Zhengitettix; species Zhengitettix transpicula. The sequence goes on from CM073590.1 coordinate 187,994,513, forward strand.
AGGTTTTCCTAGGGTTTTCCCTGCATTTCTTTAGGCGAATGCCGGGTAGGATCCTTAAAATATAGCCCGGGGGCCCTAGTTAACCATTGGCTACCTTCCTCTACCCTTCCACATCCCCCCTTTCAAATCCCTTCATATGCTATTAAAGGGGAGTTGCCCAATGTGGATCACCCTCATGTAGCCTGTTGCCCTAAAAATAAAAGGTATCGGTTCTCTAGCAGCTGAAGAACCTCGTCGTTTTCATGGTGGTTGTATTCTGGCTGCATGCTTATTCGAAAATCTTTTGATTTATTCTCTGACGGTAGGAATACAGAGGTCTCGACATATGTGAGCATTTCTAGCATTCTGTGGAGAATTCAGCATGGCACGTAAGACTTTATTGTGAAAAGTTTGTATTTTAGTGATATTAATATTTTTTGTACACCCCCAAAGCTGTTTCCCATACACCATTGTAGGTCTTATAATTTGATAATAAACCAAAGTTTGCTATTTAAGTACAAGCTGGAATATTTTCCAATAAGCCATCAATACTGTCGAAATTTTAGGTTGAGCTCTTATTTTTTTATTTTTTTTTACGTGTCCTTTCCACCAAGGTATTTTGCATTGTTTTTGTAACGTACTGTGGTTCCATTTATTTCTAGAAAAGGAGAATTAGTCACTTTTCTATTTGTAAATTTTATATGGATAGATTTAATTTCATTCAGTTTGATTTTCCATTTTCTGGTCCAGTCGTATATTTTATTGTAGCTATTTTTTTTGTAGTGGTCGATTTTTGGTTCTGAGGCGTCGCCAACATTGCGTGGCTATTTTTGAAATTTTCTAATTTGGGCATATAACTGATGAACAGTAGATATAGAACAGGTCCATGAACACTTCCCTGAGGAACTCCTGCTTGAATGTTCTTTAGGTCCGAATATAATTCTTCCTGCTTCACCCGAAAGAGTCTGCTAGATATGTAGGACGTAGTGATTTCTACATATTGACTTGGCAATATTTTATTTGTAAATAAATCTTTCGTGCCACACCTTATCAAATGCATCATCAAGTATATTAATTTCTCCTCTAGTGATTTTTCTATTATGTCAGTAACTCGATGCACTTGGTCAATTGCCGAATGTTTGGGTCAATCTGGAATCAATTTACGTTCCTGGATTATCGGTGTCAGTCTTTTGAGAAGTAGTTTCTCAAACATCTTTGAAATTACTGTCAGAGTTATAGGCCTATATGATTTAACATCATGCAGCTGTCTACCAGGTATTTCGTAGCATGAAGAATGGGAAGATATGAGTAAGTAATATTTTGGAAAGTCTATTTTTCATCTTATTATCCGTTCGAGATAAACACTTTTTGTTTTGAATGATTTCGTGAAAACATTCGCGACTCTGGTTACCATCAAAGAGAAATCTATTTAAATAGAAATAAATAAATACAGGAGAAGAGCTTTGTCTCACTGAAATTGCTTAAAACGAATTGTAGTAGGCATCGACGTTGTTGAAGAAGTCTCCCTAGGGAGGGCCAATGTCTGCAGAACGGGTAGTCGCTGGAAACTCCGCGTTCTTGCCGACAGTTTACGAGCACGAGCCTATTTAAAGTCAACATTCTAATGAATTAATGTCGTCGTCGCCGGAAAGAGAGATAATAGCTCTGCTAAAGTCGCAGAGGCGCCTTTGACTCCACACCAGGCCCTGGGGATAACTTGATAATGTGCTGAATGGGAACTTACTACTGCACGAAGAACGACAGATAAATTGGCTGTACCACAAAAATCCACTGCTCTTCAAACAGCTCCTTCATTTCCGAGGAGAGATGCTCCAAACATTCTCTTTCAAAGAGGAGGAGCTAAAGTCTCATGCTCCACCATCACCTATCCTTGAGGGGTTTCTTTTTTACTTAACAATTGTAATATTAAAACAATTCTCGCTGTGCATTAAAATATTAATATATATAACGACTCCTCACATTATCATTCTGGTCCAACCATACATTTAATTTCCTATTTCTGAACTTGAAACCCTTGTAGGAGCTCTATACGGTAACTGAAAAACATTTAATGTCCAAAATGAGATTAATAAGTTCTCGCAATTGAGATTTTATTTTCGAGTTTCTTACTTTGAAATTTGCAACCCCAAGGTCTCTTTACTGTAGTGACATTTAGTTTCATTAAATTAATCAATGACGTTATTTGACATTTTAATTTATCGTTCAATATGATTTTCTATTGGCAATAACTGTAAAAGCTTTTTTTTTTTGCTTTTTGGAAACTTTCAATTTTGAAAAAAATAGTTTTATGGCTGTTATGTAACACATATATTCGTAGAGTACAGAAATTATGGTACTATCTTGTAGGTATAAATATATATATTGTAATAATCACTAAAACTCGGCTTTTAAATGAAAATAATTTATATTTAACAAACAAAATATTTATTGGCAATAATTTAAACAATTACAAATTTAAATATACCTCATGGTCTTTACTGGGTTTGATAATGGACGAATCAACAATATTTAAAATCTTATCAACAATTTACAATTAAAGAAAAAGAAAGTTACTTGTCAATGAAATTAGAACAAAATTTAATTGTGAACGAAGTTAAACCAAAAAGATTGACTCTGATTGATAATTATAACCGATAAGAAGAGAACGAAATCTGACGGCTATCTTTCAATCAGGTTTACATAACTAATTGTTTTGTTTTAAATTGTTACTCACGTTTGCCCAGCATTCCAGGATACCTTTAATTTTCGAGAACAATATTTTGGGGTTTTACACTGCTTCTACTCACAGATTCTGCACGGATTCTAAATCAATATTTTATACGTCGTCAGGAAGTAGGATGATCCACCTTCGTCCTCTCGGTAGACCGCTCGCCTTGGGCGACTTCTGCGATTCGTCGTTTGGGTAGTCTTTATTGTTCCGGACTTAAACCCAAACTTCTGCTAACTCTGGCCGACTATGTGCACAAAAACTGCTTTTTTACTTAGCAGGTTTTGTCGTTAATGCTCTTGTGTATGTTTACTTTGTCCATAAAAATGTTCAGGGACCAATCAACACTGTTGAATGCTAATTCTCAATATTTCCCTGCAAACTGTATTACACCAAGCCTTCCTGCGAGCTGCTCTATCGTCTCCAATTAACAGTTATTACTTCGACGACGTCTCCCCACAGACTGAACTCTCGTTTTGCCTTTTAGCGCGTGCATACGCCATTTTGCGGGCCTTCCGACAAAGGAACAGTGCTTGGCTTTTCTATTGTTGTTATGTTCTGGACCGCCGCCACAAAGGATTTCTCTAACAATTTAGATTTTCAAATTCACAATTTATGTCTTAATTAATTGGCATTACAATATTCTGCGGAAAATATCTCGCGATCATAGCTAAAATTCATGCATTCATTGAAAAATAATTTATGTTTCTCTAGTAAGAGGAAAAATTTACAGTTATTCATCAATATGTGTTGTTAATAATAAAGATGGCCAAATACAGACAAAATAAGTGATAATATAAATATATAAATACCAAACAACGTTTCTGGGATCCGTGTCCCTTTCTTCAGGTGCTAAGAAGAGCCTAGTTGACAAAACTGGCTTTTGAGTTCTCTAGACTGTTTTAAGCACCTGAAGAAATGGACAAGGATCCCAAAACGTTGTCTGGTGTTTATATTATTCTTATTATTAATTTTGAATCAGACGTAAATTTTTTCATTTCTAGATGGTTTGTTGATATATAGATAGGACATTCCATCAATTCATGCAAACCCCAAGGTTTAAACTAGTCGCAAATTAAACACTTATATTTTCATCAAGCTTTTATTTAATCTAGTTGTCCAAATGTAAAATTTAGAGTTTGAAATATGTGAATATACAACACATAAACACAAGCTTCGATAGAAAATAAAAGAATTATTTATAGTAAAATCATTAAAAAATAAAAAATTGTATAATTACTATATGTATATATACTAATTAACTATATATTGTAATAATTAGCGTCCAATTAAGAATACAACATGTTAACCCAATTAAAACAAACAATTAAAATTTTACAGAATAAATTTCAATTTACCTTATCAATTGATCTTTTACAATTAAATGACTATTTCCCAGGGTAGTTTACTGGGCCTTTAATAAAGAAATACTTGTTAACAATGAAATTTTATCAAGCAATCATGGACTTATTTCATCAGTACATTTATTACAATGCAAAAACATAAAATATGAACTTTAAATTCTGAACGACAATATCTTTACTTATGAGCTTACAGATAGTAATTCTGTGGAAATTTACCTTACTGTCTCTGGTACTCAATTAAATTGTCTCGTTCGTACACACACACACACACTTATGGCACTTTACAGACAGGCCATTTTATAGACTGACTCTAATTAACACTTTTAGTTTTGCAAAAGTTGGTTCACTGTTTGTTTAAGAAATATTACTAGATCGTTCCGAAGTTTGTCAACTGCTGGATGCAGTAACCTGGGCTCCCAAGTTTGACGAAAGTGGCCTAAATCGATAATACAATAATTTAGACGCAACACTCTAAATATTTAGCGTTGAATGTTACGTAGTTATCTCACAGACTGCAACTTGTAAAATGTTCTAACTGTTTTAATTGTTGTTACATGTATCAAGACACTTTCTGGATTTTATACTTTTCGTCTGTCCACTGCTATATTTCCAAGACGACTTTACTGCAGCTCGGCTCCCCACAGACTCTGCTATGCGCGTTTAGCGAACAAACCTCTACAATACCCACAAACATTGCATTCTTGCGCACTTATTTACTTGTGTGTTTTGTGCCACTAACAATGCGAGTCCAAATTTTTGTTTATTAATTAATTATTTCATCTTAATCATCACAATATATACCTACTTCTAATATTAATTGTTAGTAACATACACCTGATCAATTGGTGAATCAATCAGATTTTCTGGTGGAAATTCAACTCGACTCAATCTTATATTTATGACTTGTCAGCGATAAACAAGTCAACAACACTCAGTAACGTCGACATTTAAATTTTTAAAAAAAATTGGTATCTCATGTTTAATAATGTCAGAATATTCATATTTTTAATTATCATGTCCTAATTTAATTATTATACATGTGCATAATTTATTTATAAAATTATATGGACTTCAAATCTCCATAGTTATCGAAGTATGGAGAGACGTTATAGAAGTTATTGTATTTCATAACAAAATTATACAAATATTTTTGTTTTAATGCTATGAAACTTTGGATAATGTTTTTCTATTTGTGTGCTATTTTTTCGCTAACTCATCGCTTTATCTTTATTTTTGTAAATATATATACTTTACATTAGCTTTTTTTAATACGTTTATGGGGTTCTTCACATCAAATTTTAGCCTGGTCAAAATAAATTTACCTTAATGGTTCATGCGACTGTAAACAGTGACTAACAAAAAATATTATTTCATTAATAAAAACCTACAGAACCTTAAATAACACTGTGGAGATAACCAAACCACGTCGAAGGCAATTTATTTAACTCGCGGCATTAGTTTATACAAGAGTTTTCGGTCCACTGGAGCCATTTTCATATTAAAAACCTTGATGTTAAAATTAACAATTTACTTTAAATAATTAATCGTAAGTTGAACCTTAACTGTTGTCAAAATTGTTGCTTTACTTAACATATATTTTTTTTGTTAACCCATGTCTGGTGAATAAATTTTGTGTTAAATTCAAATGGTGAACACAAAAAGCAGTGTTAGTTTTAGTACTAACTTATTTTAATCATTGCAAATCTTTGTTTATAAATTATCACAATTTAGTATTGTATATTCAATTTTTTGGTTAAAACCGATAACATTTAATTTTAGACAGTAGAAAATGATTCTGGTGAACACAAAAATTAAATAAACGCTTAAATAAAATAAAAGTGTTTAATTTGCATCTGATTTAAATCTGGGATTGGAATTAATGCAAATTATGCATATCATTATCAATTAAAATTTTATAAGTTTAATGAATTTATGTAAGTATGAATAGTTTTTACGCTTATTACATATTGTTAATATTATCAAGTTAAATTATAAGAATGATAGCCAAATACAGACAAAATATGTGATAATAAGGAGCCGAGAAACGTCGTGTGGTATTTATATTAGCACTTATTTTGTCTGTATTACGCACTATTTCTTATTATTAATTTTCAATCAGACGTAATTTTTTTCATTATCAAGTTTAGTTTCCCGATATTGTAATGAATAATTGCTTCCGTAAATAGCCAGTTTCTTTAGCCTATGTTCTGATTGGCCATTCCCTTACTTCCTGTCCACCTAAACCGACACACCACTTCCGTGACAAGAAAGGTTGCGTATCTTGCAGTTTTATCCCTCATATAACAATTTTATCTTCATTAAATTTATTTCAAAGAATTTATAATTAAATACTTCGATTTTGACTTAAATTTATCTATTGTCTTCTAATAAGTAAATCAATTTGTTTGGATATTTATTTACCTGTTTTATAAAAATTCAAAAGTTGCTCAATGCAAAGAACTGAATTTTAATAATTAAATCTATTTAAAATGAAAAAAATTACGTCTGCTTGAAAATAATGAAAAGAGGTACTTATATTATCCTTTTTTGGCTACCTTTCTTTTCAGTAAATCTATTTGTTTGTATATTTACCTTGGCATTGGATAATTCCCAAATTTGTTCAATGTTAAGGAACGGAATTTTAATTTCCTCCTTATTAATCTTCTTTGATAGAAAGTCTTTACATGTTTATGAATATCCCCACCCATAATAGGCATAAAACTCAGGTAGCAGTTTTTCTTTTTTTATTATTATTCTGTGGCACAATTTTTCAGGTTATCTACGGGTTTATGACTTCGGCATAAGCCTACAACAAGACCTACTCAGTGAATCTTCTTCCGCTTCAAACATACAATGCCCGCGATCAGCCAATTGATCGGGTTCAATCTATGGCTAGATTACATGTACAAGCGCTCAACTTGGCCTGAAATAATACTGCAGGTCAGTGCAGCGGAGCAGGACTTGGAAGTACCATAGAATTCATACGTCTGAAATTAAATTTTACTGTACACGCCTATAGATTATATAAAAACCTTTTGTTTTAGACGAATTACAATTGCCACAAAATAATATTAACAACAAACAACTTGCTGATAAACGTTTTTGAGAATAACTGTATCACATATTGGAGTCATCGGCCACAGTTTTATGTGTTTTACATAAATTATCTGGAAAAATTTGATCACGTTTAGCGCACAGAAATTTTTAATTACATTCATAAATTCCTTATGTTTAGCATTATATGTTAACCAATCTTGTAAATAAACAGTTAACAATTAATAGCATTACTAACCATTAGGGCGAGACAGTAACGATTTAATCATTTATATTTATATATTAAAATTAACCTTTAAACCTGTCAATATATAACAATTTATTTGATATCAATTCATTATAATTATTTAATTGAAGCTTTCATCGTGTATCTTCAACATATTCATCTGCTTTGAGACTGAAGGTTAATTTAAATATTGAATTTTAACCTGTTTTAAATTGGATATTAATAATTTATTCTTGTAATACTTCCAATAATAATTAGTAAGCAAGAAGCAATAGCTATTTTATTAATGTGGGTTAAAATTTACGGTATTGAAAAAGTAACTTAATTACGCATTTTTCTCAATTGACAGGAGTGTAATTTTCCTATTTTTGTAGCAACAATAAACTTATGTATTCGTCCCATATGCCGAGGCACCTCGGTCTGTTTTGAGAGGTGTATGTTCCGGGGTCGCAGACCTTGGGCACACGGTAAGAGCTGTCCGCTATTCCTATTGGAATAGTCGACCAGCTGCCTCCTAAATTGGTCAAGGCACGGCGAGGGTAAATCTGCGACCCCACAGAAAACTCTTCTCCTGCCATCGGAAAGGCGTGGGACAAGTACCAAATGCCCGACATACCTGATGCAGGTTTTTCTAGGGCTTTCCCTGCATCACTTTAGGCGAATTGCCGAGTAGGATCCTTAAACCGTAGCCCGGGGGCCCTGGTTACCCTTGGCTACCTTACTCTACCCTTCCGCATCCCCCCTTTCAAATCCATTTCCTATGCTATAAGAGGGGAGTTGCCACTATGTGGATTACCATATACATAGCCTGTCTACACCTAAAAAAAATTATCAATTCGTTTGGATGTGAAATAAAAATATTTTTGCATGCTACAAAAAAATTGTTTGTTTTAGCTGCAAACATAAATACTTTTGCAATTTTAAGTACATATTATGTAATTTATCGATAGTAATCTCAGCGAGTAATATTACTCTTACGCACCGGGTTACTTTATTCCACGAAATCCTCGGAAGAACCTTTTATCAGAGTGGGATATCAGAGATATCTACGGCGTTGCCGACATCTCCTTGGAATCAACTCCTCGGAGCTACCCAATAAAAGCAGTTTGTATTAATCAAGGTAATGCAGTCCCCGCAAAACAACCCAGTCTTTAACTTGAGATAGCGATTTTCATGGCGACGAGAGTGACAGGGCTGTACAAAGTCTGTCTCCCCTTTCCTTATGGCGCGTATTTTACTCAAGTTCCCGATGTGTATAGTCGAGTTTAAAAACGCATTTTTGAGGCAGATCATAAGTGGCAATTACGTAACTATTTTCATCAGACGAATCGTGTATGTCACCATCAACTCATAATAATATGTATGCGCAAAGAGTTTAATTTATTTATAATTTTTTGTTTGTCATATTAATTCAGAATCAACTCCATCCAAAGTATAATATGAAACTGACGTATTTTTACACGCTTAGTTAATTACTTGCCTCTTTCACAGACAACTGATCGGGAATCCTGCTAACTAAGTAAGGTGCAACACACGGCTGTATCGCAGGTTGTGTTATGAAGGGGCGCTCAGTTTCAGTGATACCAAAACGAAAAAAAAAAATAGACTTCGTACCACAGAAATATGGACTCAATCATAATAATCAAGTCTCTTTGAAATATTGAAAACTAATAATAAATAATACTTGTATCTAATTGAATTAACTCTATATCCTTTTAGATACTCGATATATTTAATAATTTATGAGAATGTTACTAACTTATTACTATTTATTATTATTTTTTACTTAGGGATGCGTCATTATGCTAACTTATTATTAGAAAATAAATAACAAATTAATAATTGGCTGACGAATCAGTAATATAAGGTGCTAATGCAATTATTTCTGTAAATAATTTAATTATGTATGAAAGTTCTATGTTATGAACTATAAAGGCTCACTATTAATATTTTATGGAAGCCGTGAATCGGAAAAGGTTCTGCAGAAATGGCCACTTGAATTATAAACCCATAAAAGCTTTGTTTGAACTTGCTATTAATTGAACGACGCTACATGCGTGATACATTTTATACTAATAAAATTATTCATACATTATTTTTTTAATATTTGCATAGCTTTGTAACTTGAAAATGTATTCATATGTTTAATTTATAGTGTATCAACTTACAATAGTTCAGTTAAATAGGTGGACGACGCTTCTATATTACGAGATTTTTACGCCTCATATCCTTCCTAATTTAACTGAAGTCATATTTTACTATAACTTATTTAAATAGTGTGAAGTTTAATTGTTTAACCCTAGTATATCACATATCTTGGGGTATTCTTTTTAACTCATGGGTTCATCAATAAACTATTATAAAAAATTGGTAACTAAAATATCGGTATTTTTCGTAACTACCCAAATACAAATTTACGTATTAAAAAAGGTTTATGCACTAAAAAATATTCTGTTTTTAGTTTCCTTGATTTTTAATCTCACATAAATTATATATTGGACTTTGTGGAAAATTTAAGTCAACTATTTTGTTTTTCAAACGTCGTTAATATTCCCATGACTTAAATATACAACTTTTAATTGATATCATTAATCCAGAGTAAAATTAATCTACTAACCGCTAGGATACATGTTCAAATCAATGGACAGTAAATTTTTAACGCGATATTTTGTTTAGGAATTCAGAAAAGAATTTCGTAAATATTTTGTGATGCTAATGTGCCTGTTGTCTACGTTTATCACACAAATGAAATACGAAATTACAGTATATTTTAAGCAATTAATTACAACATTCAAATATATGTTAAATTTATTAATAATAAATTATAAATTTATTTCAAATATATATTCAAATTATTTATAATTCGGCTATATTTTATAAAATAAAAATTTTGATTTTTGTTCAGGAAATAAATACTACTAAGAGTTCAATAATCGTTAATTATTAAATATTTTTGTTATGAATAATATTTTAATATGTCCAAATTTCACATTTTTTAAAATGTTATTTTTAATTATTTTCATGATTTACTAAATATAGTAAGTTGTTCTGAGAAGACGCCTTTTTTATTTTTTTATATTCGTGCAGTTTGTCTTCGATTGAGGACTGCACGGAGGGTGGAAATGACTTAGGGAAGTCGGGGCACCCCTGAGTCGCAACTTTGTGCCGCCTTCAGCTCCTCGGATTAAAGTTGTAAACCAAGTCATCAGTATTTTAAGCTGATACATTTTATGCGCGGAAGATGTTTATATGTAAACTCGCAACGGTTGAATTAAGCAGTTTTCCCGGGGATTCTCCTAAGAAGCTCTCAGAGGGCTCAAAGAACATGATGAGGCGAGGGCTTCCACAGAGGGAGGAAATTTCAATTTAATTAAATCTAAGAAATAATTTTAAGGAGTGGAAAGAGGAAGCTGCTTTAGCAAGATTGGGGAGCATGTCACTGCTTATTCAATGGGCGCAACCGATAATAAGTGCGTCGCATCCGAAAGCCAGAGCGCAGATTTTATTAAAATTCTCTCAACAGTTTTGCTTCTGCGTTTATAGATTTAATTTCAGCCTCTTTACTCTATTGAGAAGTTTGCAATACACTTCCGTTAATGTAATTATATTGAATTAAAACTTACCGATACTATTTAATATTTTACAAAAGGACTTATTTTCATAACGAAGGAGCAAAATAATAAATATACGATGTTGCCTTTCAATATTTTATATTATCAAACGTCTACCAGAAGAAAGTTACAAATTATTATAAAAACACGACTCCTGCTTTCAGTGAGTAAGTTAATAATAAATATGTTATTACTATTTTTATTAAATTGCTCAATTTTAATTGCCTCGTTAATTGGTATATAATCGATAAATCTTAATGCCACTAATATACAATAAAAATTGTTATTAAATATTTACAGACGATAACGTGTTTTAAATGTTGAAAATTTTAAAAAATCTAGTTGAATTTCTATCGGGGATTGAGATAATGAACGTATTTAGTCCATGTTAATTTTGTTAAATGATATCGAATGCCTTTTATTTTTACTGGCATCTAGTATAGAATTTATTTAATAAATTCATTATAACGAATAAATTTCGACCCTTTTTACTTTGTTCAATGTTCTTTAACTTCTTCTCATATTTAATGACATCAAGTACAATTAATATGTGATAAGTGAAGGCAAGAGAGCTTCAATACAGACAAAATTTAACATAAATACCACACAACGTTTCTGGGATCCTTGTGGGTTTCGTCAGGTGCTAAGAAGAGCCTAGAAAAACACAACTGCACTGGTCATTTGACAACACTCAAAATTCTAGGCTTTTGAGTGTTGTCAACTGACCAGTGCAGTTGTGTTTTTCTAGGCTCTTATTAGGACCTGACAAAAGGCATAAAGATCCCAGAAACGTTGTGTGGAATTTATATTACTTTTTTTTGTCTGTATTGGCTATCCTTGTTATACAGTAAGAGAACTTCTTTAGCCAGAAATAAATTAAATATCTTCAAGTAACTAAATAAAAATAATTGAATACTTGTAATTAAAGCAAGTTAATCTGTGACTTAATATTCAAACTTAATCTTCCAGTGCGGACAAATATTGTAAATATGTTCCAAGCGTGCATGTTCCTTTAAATAAAAGAATGTACTTAATGGAACCAAGGGAAAAAAATTGTGGCCATTGTTTTTAGGTTTTTACGTGTTACTCTAAACTGCCCTGTTACCAATATAAATTGTTCTGATATAAAAACTGTTATTTCGCTAGTATTCAAAAAGTACTGGAGGTCTTTGCGATCACGAAAAATAATCCCTTAAATCCTGATAAATTCGTGTTTGATTACCGAAGGTTTCAAAATTGAAAAAAAAAATGAAGTTATCGAGAAAGCGATTGTTTTATTTGTTGCGTGTAAGAACAAAAGCTGTTGACGGTAGTTTTCAGGACGTATTTGTTTACAGTGCTTATACTAGTCGGCCACAAACTCACCGCACTAATCTCAGGAGGATTTGGGTTTTCCAAATGTCCAGGTAACTGAATCCTAATGTAGCATGCAAAGTTTACGTCTCATTAGACTCAGTGTTTGGACGTTTCAGAGGAAGAAACTCCTTCCTCGGGTTGTGATATGTAGTGCCTAGCTTAAGAGTGTTACTACCTGATGTACACATTCCCTGGGTGTCCTTTTTCGGGACGGTTTGAACAGTCAAAACGTCACAGCTCCCTACTCGGAATTATAATCACTGAATTTTATTAACGGAAAGGCTACGATTTAATGTTTGGTTAAGAATGTTTCATTGTCTAGCTTTAAAATAAAATTAGAGAGGAAGAAGAATGCGGAAGTAAACAAGCGAAGTTTGGAAGAGTTAATATCTCTGATCGTTTTCAGAGAGTAAGAACATCGCTTTGATCTCACAAATTTTATCAGTCCGGAATAAATTGTGTACTGTATGGCGAGATTTATCTGATGATATCCAAAACTCCCCTTCTAAATAAAAAGTGTTGTTTTGTTAAGGTAACATCCCTTTATATCAAACTGGACTCCCTTCTCCCACTTCCTAAGGTGAGGGACGGGGAGATTAAATACTTAAATGAGAACCCCCATTTTTATTACAGATATGGATTCTGATAAAACCAATACATTGATTTGACTATATCGCTGATTTAATTTTGTTTTTCATTTTTCAATAACTTAAGAATAACTTTTAGGGGAACCCTTGAACAACGATGCTGAAGTATTAGTTCCAAAAATAATTTAATATGCAATTAGTTTAAAATAAGTGGGTAATTATTCATTTTGTTGATACTGTTCATTACATATTTCTGAAGAATCCAAATCTGCTATAAAAAATGTAAGTTACCATTTAAGTAATACTTCATCTCTTCTCCCCAGTCCATAGGAGGTGAGGGTGAGGTGAGTCGAGCAATATTAAATGTCCCGGTTTGAGATGAACAAATTTCATTTCCTACTTTTTAGATTGTTAGTTTTCAATGCTTTCATATTAATCGACCGCCCAGTATAATAGATAAATTATAATTTTGGAACCATATTTGGGACAAAAATGCGTAAAATGTCAGAAAAAGGGATCGCAAAAATGGTAGAAGGAATACATATTGTTGATTTAACGTTAAATAACAATTAAAAACATTGATTAAATAAATATAAAAATTAAGGAAATTTGGGTTAAAAAATGATTTCTTGTTTTCTGGGCTCATTTCGTTAAAAAAAAATAATCACTAAAACTTTAATGATTTCCGCGCAAATCCATGCACTAGAATCTGGATCGGATTCGCTCGGATTTTAGTTCCTTTGATGAGTGTCCCAGTTATTCCGGAACCTCGGCTAAAAAGACACGTATATTCTCAAAATTACCATACAAATATATCATTCGTTTTATAAAAATCACGATAAGCTGAGTCGAGAATAAAAAATAAAAGAATACGATGGAACTGAACGAATGAGAGCGTTAAAGTTGGAATGATTCCTTTCCCGAGCTGCTGGATTCGAAAGGACCGAAATTTATCAGCACTGATTGAAGAGTGGAGTGCGGATATTCAAATCAGTGAAACTTTTTTTTTCTCAGTCTATCAGCGTGAAGGGACTATTTTTAATCAGTTTACGAGCAGATTTCCCCAACTTATTTCTTAGGTGTGCTATTTACGGCTTTAAATAATTTCTATATTTATAAATACACTTTCGAAAAACTGCCAAACGCTGAACAAGCCTATGTGCTCACTCAAATTTTCAAATGACCTGTTAACTCGTTTATCAATCGAATGTAATTTGTGGTAGTAGCACATCAGCAGTTACTGAAATTCACTATTGTGTAGTAAATACTCTGCTAAAGGTAGTCCATTGACTACTTCTTTAAACAGAAACAAAGTTTTAACTGATGTATAAGTAACGGAGCTGAGTAAAATATAACTATTACATCATATTTAAGTTAATGCACCATTTATAATTTAATAAAGAAATAGAAAAACGGCCAATTTATCAGATAAAGTTTTATTACTCCATTAAACAAAAAAATAAAAATACAAAAAATTATAAATGTAAAATGACATGTACATTATTCACACTTTCAGTTTTGAATGGCTGCAAATTGTAATGTTTTCACTTGTGTGGCCAATGTTTTGGTGCCACTTTGTAATATTTAGTGGCTGCGGCCAAATAAATTCAGCCAATAAATTCTTAAGGAATTGGGCTTTCTCCAACCCAGAGAAACTTTGATCCCACCCCTCCCCCCTCCAAAAAAAACCCTTAAGTTGTCCACTACAAAAGATGTCAACAAATAAGTAAATCTTTCAATATTTTTTTCTTATTTTAATAAAATAGTTATTTTTCTTTTCATTATTATTTATTTTATTATTACTAATTTAATTAATTATGTTGAGCGTCATCGTAAAATTATGTCTTCCGACCTTTTGTCATTGTCATTGTCAACTGATGGCTGATGACGTCACAAATAGTCTTTCCCTGAATATTTGAAAGAATGGGGTAAACAATGTTCAATTACGAAGAGAAACAAAATTCATTATAATATTTGCAATAAATATGCAAATAAAATAGAAAAATAACATCCTTAAGTAAAACATTAACACACATTTCCTTACGAAATTCAGTTAGGGACATTGAGCCAACAGTAATGCCACTTCTGGAACGTTGCTGGCTTTAGAGTGCTGTGAGGTTTAACAATAAAATATTACACTTTAAACAAAGTATTTACAAGTAAATTAATTGGATAAACTCTTAAAAATTATTTAAAAAGACTATGAAGTCGACAATAAGAATAAGGACAATAAACAATGGAAATTATCTTCTTAATTTTACGTATACGTCACTAAATATATACGTAAGTTTTTTATTGAATTAAAGTTTTTTTATTATTTATTTGTTTAGCAATCATAATCATTTATAATTCTATGAGCTAAATTTCTGACGGCTGCCAGATGTACTGGTTTTAAATATATTGAATATTGTTGTTTCTTGGTGTGATTTTAACATTACAAGTTTGTTCGTACAAATTGACCGTTTTGATATTGTAATGCCAATTAATTAGGGCATTAATTGTTTGGACATAAAATTTGAATTGTTTGAGAAATCCATTATAGCGGTCTGATCGAACAAAGCAACAATGAGAGAAGCGAGCTCACTTTGCTTTGTCGAAAAGTCAAAAATGGCGTATGCGCACTAAAACTCAGAAGAACTAGGAGTCAGTTTGCGGAAAAACATTGTGAGGAGCAGAACAAGTAATATAACTGCTAGTTAGCGGAGATAGATTGTTAGGAGCTGATGGCGGAAATACATTATGAAGAGCAGAACAACATATATAATTTGAGCAGAGACTAGACATCGTCAATGAATAACTAGTTAAAGTTGTAAATTAATACGAAGAAAACATTCACGTCGCAAGTATTGTAGCGTAAATGATTGAAAAGTAAGAGCAGTTTAAGTCTACAGCCAGGAGCTAAAGAAAAAATAGTTCGCTCCGAATGAATAAACATTTAAAATAAATCGTCAAGGAGACACGTTGCAGTTTACGTCCAATTCAGTAAAAGACTAATAAATCTACGAATCATAGGGTTTCGGTAAGGCGAGCAGACATCAGATAGCTGACATTGAGGAGGATCATCCGAGTTCCTGTGAGTCTATCAATTTTGGATTTAATAGTGTAAAATCTGTGAGTCGACATTTCAGAATCAGTGTAAAAGTTTGCCATAGTGTACTTCCGAAACCAAAAAGAATGCCTGTACCAGCTGGACAGATGTAAGTAAGAAAACCAAAACTAATGATTAATTGTAAACGCTAATTAGAGGATAAGGTCAGATTTCGTTCTCTTTTAGAGTTAATTTCTTTACTTTTAATTTCTTTCTATCGACATATTGTTTAGGTAAATTGTAAACTGTTGTGTCAATTATCAATTCCAATGAAGGCCCTGAGAAATTAATATTTTAAATTGTAATTGTTTTTTAGTTAGAAGCCGCAAAGTGAAAATAAATGATTTTATGTATTAAATTTGATTAATTCTTTTATTTAATTAAACCCAAACTTTTGATTATTACAATATATTTATTTATTAAACTTTTAGATAAGTCGATGCGGTAGGTCCAAAGGCTTCAAACTTTTGAGTCGTCGTGGGATGTTATCTTCGTCAAACTGATGCTTTGAGATTTTTTGGGGGGGGGGCGTCCATAATCCTGCCGCGTCACCGAACACGAAAATGATGTACTGTTTCACTAACAGTGACTCTTCCGCGATCACTAATGATAACGTTTTCCGGGACCCACAATGGCGCGTTGATCAATGTACAAACCACTTTAGTCCGAAATTTATTGTGTATCGAAAATTGTACTCCATACCTCCATTCTGGATAGATATTGTTTTATATTGACAATGGTGAACGCCTTCCCAGCAGCCAGTACATGTTAAAAAAAATGATCAAGTTGCTTTCTCTTTTTCCTTGATGAGCAGAAAAAAACAAAAACTGTCTCCATGTTTTTAATTTTATTAAATAATTAGTCGGAAGAGATGTTTTTTGTAACTTGATGTTTTTTATAAAAGTGGTAAGATTTTGATTGTTTATTCAGGATGATTATAACAAAAGAGTTGAAAGCTTCCGACTAATTATTTAATAAAATTAAAAACTTGGAGACTGTTTTTGGTTTTTTCGGCTCATCAACGTCAACAGTCCTTTTTACGATAATGTTTATCTTTTTATTGATTTTTTCCATCTCATCTACCTAAATGAAGCCCGAAATATACCACTGTATCAGCTTTTGGTATTTGTTGACTATTTAGTTGTACGGGAAGGCAACGTGAACTGAGATTTTACTTGAACTAAGTGAAAGTTATTTTGAATTCCGCCCCGAGACTGCGTCGTTGTTTGTTTTTTTCTGAGGCATTCGCTCGAGTAAACCTCGGCATGAGAATGGTGGTTTTCCCCTCGCATTTTTCGAGCAGCCGCAATCCCCGTCGGTGTCGCCGCCGCTTTCGCTACGCGACATCGCCCTCCACTTGTGCGTCGGGTCGGCGGACAAAATTCCCCCGAGACACCTTCGTTACCATAATCAGAGTAATGTGCGGGCGAGGCGCTAATGGCGTGGAAGCGTGTTTGCCCCACAACAGTGGCGGAAGCCGATTAGACGCAGGCAGACAGCTGCAGCAGGCCACTTCCAGGCTGTGCGCCTGTCCGACGGGCTCAGCGTCACCACGCATCTGCCATCCCCATGCGACACTAAACGCCTTCATCCTGAAAAACTGCTCACTACATCGCGCTACATCACATTATGTTTCCTACCGATAAGCGTGGAGGAGAAATAGATACTAAGACTCGCAAGTGTCTTTAAGCTTCTCTCAAGAAAATTGGGAAAGACGTTAAAATAATAGGCAAATTACTGTTGTAAAACTTTCATATAAAATATAAGTAGCAAATCTTGAGTGAATTCATATTATTCCAATGCGTAGAAAATAATTTAAAGGCCATGAGGTAAGGTGAGAGGTACCACTGTGATCAAAAAGTAAGGTGAAACTGTCATTTAAAACTCCCGGGTATTAGGAAGGCAGGTAATTTTTTTTCCTAGGTTGGTAGACTGTCTGTAATATTTTCCAAGCGTCTGTTTGTTAAAAGGTTTAATTATCTCCGAGTTACACGTGTTTTTGTAAACAACCAAAAGTGAATTTTTCGATTTTTTCAATGGGTGATTTTGTTGAGCAAAGAACTTGCATCAAATTTTGTTTGCGGAACGAATATTCTTGTGCGGACACGTTGAAAATGTTGCGGAAGGTCTTTGGTGATCAAACTATGACACAAAAAAACGTTTATAAGTGGTACAACGAGTTCAAAGACGAACCGCGCTCTGGACGACCATCAACGTCTACCGACGAGGGCCTCGTCAAAAAAATCAAAGATTTTGGTGCTTGAAAATCGTCGATGGACAATTAGAGATCTCGCTGATAGTGTTGGAATATCATTTGGCTCAGCCCAAACCATTTTGAAGAATGTTTTGTGTCTCAAACGCGTCAAGTCTCGATTGGTGCCAAAATCGCTCAATTTTTTGGAAAAGAAGCGTCGCGTTGATGTGTGTGAAACTTTGCTGTCTGACTATCAGGACCACTTGAAATGCATCATTACTGGAGACGAGACTTGGATTTACGCATACGACCCTGAAACCACCGACCAATCCTACGAATATCGTGCAAAAGGTAAAGCAAGGTGAAGCAAGACCACGGCAAAGTCGATCGAAAATCAAGGTCATGTTGACAGTTTTCTTTGATTATCGTGGTGTGGTGCACTAAAAATTCCTTCCGCCGGGCCAAACTGTCAACAAAGAATATTATTTGAGCGTTATGCGTCGTTTGCGTGAAGCTATTCGACTGAAACGACCAGAATTATGGGCGAACAACTCTTGGTTCCTTCATCACGATAATGCACCATGTCATACTGCATTGGTTCTTCGCGACTTTTTTTTGTCAAAAACTCGACTCATATCGTTCCGCAATCACCGAATTCGCCTGATTTGGCTCCGTGCGACTTCTGGTTATTCAGCAAACTCAAAAGGCCAATGCGGGGACGCCGTTTTGACACGATTGAGGAGATAAAAACCGAATCGAAGAAGGTCTTGAAGGCTATACCGGAAAAATACTATTCCGACTGATTCGAGAACTGGAAAAAGCGTTAGAAAAAGTGCGTTTTATCGGACGGGGATTACTTTGAAGGGGATTAAATTGATTTGGAAGAATAAATAAAGAATTTATATTTTATAAATAAATTCACCTTACTTTTTGTTCACAGTGGTATGTAACGTTGTGAGTAACAATCCATATATCAGAACGAAGCTATTCATAAAGGGATTCTACAAGAAATTTTGACGGGGTGCGGCTGAGAAAACAGCGATTTTGCTCAGCTGATGGAAGGTCGTGTGAATGCAGTCGGCTATGTGCCTGACAATGGAGCGGTGAACACCTAAGCATCGCGCTTACACTTTTACAGGGTGGCGCAATTGGGCGTATATATTTAAAAGACACAATAAAAAAATACAGAACGGACAGATGAAGTAAAACTAACTATCTATTAGTCAATAATTGCAATTTATTTTTTAAAAATAATCATCTAAATAATGGCGGCACTCCTTCAATCGCGAGCGGAGACGTACAAAAACTATCTTCAATAACGCTGGTGCAGCCATTTCATTCCCAATTGTTCTCTTTGAACTGAAAAATATTCCTCGAATTATTCATTTTAAAAACTTTTGGTTTCACGTATCCCCCCCCAAAAAAGTCAAGCGGCGTCAAAGGAAATCAGTCTGCTTGAGAACATTTGTCTCACAATCACTAGACTGACTTTATGTGTGACTGGTTGGTCAATTTTGATGAAACCCTGTTCGTGAATTCACTATTCTTGAATTTTCAAGTTATGAAGAAAAGAAATCATTTTAACATTTCAGTTAACAGTAACATTTCGCTCCTAAAAGAAGATAGGTCTGATAAATCGTGCGAGGGCAGGTGAACTTTCCCAGAGAGCTCTGGAAGAAGCTACCTATGGGGATGCCTTCTCCTCTCTCTGTTTTTCTCAACTATGGTTTCCTCAATCCGAAGCATCTCGCCCTGTGTAAGTTCTAGGGTCGCAGACATTGAGCCATACGGCAAGAGTTGTCCGCTATTCCTATTGGAATAGTCGGTCAGCTGCCTCCTAAACTGTTGAGGCACCACGGAGGAGGGCATGCTGCGTCCCCACAGCAAACCCTAATCCCGCTATCAGAAGGACGTGGGACAAGTACTAAATGCCCGACCTACTGATACACGTTTTTCAAGGATTTTCCCTAGACGAATTTCCGGGTAGTTTCTTTAAACTATAGCCCCGAGGGCCCTAGTTAACCCTTAGGAACATTCCTCTACCCTTCTTTCAAATCTCTTCCTATGCTATTAAAGGGGAGTTTGTACCAGGTGGATTTTCATGATTAATACAAATTTCTCCGTCGCTTTGCCAACAATTTGTTTTTTACATTTTTACTTAAATTTAATTATTTGAAATCGAAAAGCTTGAACTTGTCATTTTCAAAATAAGGAACTCTTTAATCTATACGTTATTGAAGGACGGAATGTATTTTATAACACAACA
Source organism: Zhengitettix transpicula (assembly GCA_037074705.1). NCBI lineage: Eukaryota > Metazoa > Arthropoda > Insecta > Orthoptera > Tetrigidae > Zhengitettix > Zhengitettix transpicula. The sequence goes on from CM073590.1 coordinate 188,014,966, forward strand.
GTTGTGACTGACTCCTTTGTCCACCTTCATTGACTCCTTCTGTGTTTATATATATATATATATATATATATATATATATATATATATGTATAATGAAAATTTTTTATAATCTGTTTAATATTTGTATTGTCAGAGTAATATTATGGCCCAGGTATTGTTGGCTATAGTTAGAGATTTCAGACCAAGCCGTAACTTTAGGACTATGCAATGGTTTTCAGTGCTTTATATTTTGGTTTTCTTCGCTCCAATAACAACTGTTTTGTCGGTTTACGAAGCCATTAACATGAAAATGGACTTTTATATGAGAAAATAATACCGTTGAAATTGGAAAACAGATCAAGAAATTCTTCTACAACAGTCAATCTTGCTTCCAAAGTCTTGCTATTGTATTATTTGTATCTTAAATGGATGCAGTTTAAGATCCAGGTTAAGACATCTTTGGAAAGTTCGCCGCGGTAAGTCTAAAGTCGATGATCTCTTGCGTGCAGACATTTGTGGGTTTTCTCGTACTGAAAGCTTGACTCTCTCAACCGTTATATTTGTTCTTTGTTCTTCTTCGGCGGCCTATATCACGTGGTTTCTACGAAACGCTTAATCCATATTTACATAAAATTTGCACTCGGAGGTGTCGTAATGTGTATTCTGAGGAAAGTACTCGCCCAGTTGTCTCGTAAGAACGACCGATTTCATTAAACGTACGGACGCAAATTTTGCTATGCTTCCCGTCGAATTGAATCGGGGTTACTAAAAACTGCACACGAGCTGCAGTACAACTGAACAACTCCATCCTCGAACAGGATAACTCCGAAAAACGATAACGCAATAAGCACGTTATACTACTGTAATTAAAAAAACTGATTACACTTTTTTCCGCCTTTTCCAAATCGCTCTTTTCTGTTGCTTTTTCTACCTGGTATAAATTACGACGTTCCTTCCGTAATATTTGGGCCTCTTCAGGAAATAACAACAGTTAGGAAATCTAGAAAATAAATATTAAATTAACTGCATTATTTTTGTGACACAAATTATTAAAATGACCTGAAGAGATCCGAATATTACAACAAAATATCGTGATTTTATACAAAAAAATAAAACTTTATTTTATTAAACCATAATATATTGTAGTGATTTATTGAAATGATTGAAATTAGCCACACGTTAATGCGTCAATTTGTAGTAATTTAAATATAAAAATGATAGGATTGTTTTAATAATAATCAAGATTTTAAAACCGACAAGCAAATTAATTTATTAACGCACAAGCAATTAAGTTTTTACACAAGTTATTTAGGCATGTAAATTTCCACTTACATTATGAATTAATCTTTTAGAATAAAATGACTATATCTCAGGGCCTTTAATAAAGAAATACTTGTTTATCGTGGACTTAATTGATCAATAGATTAACACATTGCAAAAACGTAAAATAGGAACTTTAAATTCTGAACGAAATTCAAAATCTGTCGATAATATCTTTACTCATTATTACAGATAGTAATTCTGTGTAATTTTACCTTACTGTCTCTGGTGTACAATAAAATTGTCTCGTTCGTATACACACACTTATTGCATTTTATAGACATGTCATTTTTATCTACTGATTCTAATCAACACTTTCAGTTTTGCAAAAGTCGCTTCAGTGTTCGTTTACGAAATCCTATTAGCTTGTTCCGAAGATTGTTAACTGCTGAATGCAGTTTCCTGGGCTTTCAAAATTGAAGAAATGGTCTCAATCGAGAATAAAATAATTTATACTCAACACTCTAAATATTTAGCGTTGAATATTACGTAGTTATCTCACAGACTGCAACTTGTAAAATGTTCTAACTGTTTGAGCTGTTGTATTACATGTATCCAGACACGTTCTGGATATTATACTTTTCGTCTGTCCACTGCTATATTTCCACGAAAACTTTACTGGAGGTCGGCTCTCCACAGACTTATCTCCGCGTCTAGCGAACCAATCTCTACAGTACACACAAACATTGCATTCTTGCCACATTCTTGTGTTTTATGCCGCTAACATTGCGAGTCCTAATTTTTGTTTATTAATTAATTATTTCCTCTAAATTACCACAATATATTTCTTCTGACTTACCTGCCCTTTAATAATATTATATTTCTGAAATGTCAAATTTTTTCATTTAATTGATTAATATATTATTATTTTTAATTATATTATTATTATTGGTGATTTCAAGCAAGATGTTACAGTGTATTGCATTTCATTTCTCAACACTGAAAACAGCGATATGAAATAGTATATTATGTCCTGTTTCGATTACTTATTGATATTTCATCTTTCCCAAATAATCGCCTTCTATTCTCTAAAACTTAATTCCGGATTTGAGCCGAAGATGCGTTCAACGATCTCGCAGCACATATCAGTTTATTCTCTTTTCTCTTCGAAATCCGTCTTTCTCCCAAGCTTAAAATTATTTTATGTGTAATTATGTGACTAAAAATGCCACAGTATTAAATATATGTCTCGTGTTTTATAAGAGAAAAATTTTACATGTAGCATGTGCGTGTATTTTTTTTCTATCTCAGTTTATCAGGAACAGTCAACAAAGTGCAGAAGTTGAAGAGAATATTGTAACTGGATGTAATTATATTGCGAGGTAACTTTAAGGGGAAGTTGAACAGAGGAGCGGCCTCTCTGACACACGTGTGACAAGTCCCTTCGTAACAAGCAGGCTACCGATGTCACAGCCGCTGTTAATGAATGACTTTGAAGTCCGACGTGCAAGAATCCCCGTATCACGCACAAGATTACATGCGTCATTACCTGCTAATTAGAGGAATTTCACCATGTGAAAGGGAATATTTCGGTATTAGTTAGCCGATATTTAAAAGAAGATACGCACCACGCGAATCACGAACGACATGTTTGCAAGATTTATTGCGACGACAACGGTCGCACAGGCAGCAAGGAACGCGCTGTCGTATTCATTAAATTTAATTTAGCCCTCCAAAGAGTATAATGTCACCGGAAAGCCATTAGCGATGCTGATGCCGATTTTTTTTTTGCCCCCCGCTCACCAGGAATCTGATATCTACGATGATTAATCAAAATTAATCGTAATATTTGAGTAATTTTGTCATCAGAGTGAGCCCGCTGTGTAATAATGCCGTCCAATAAAACATTAAATCTTAATTCACTCAGGTGCTGACCCGTACGTACGCCAAACATTTTAATTTTTTTTTTTCGGCCGACCTGGTCGGTAATTAACGTGCTGAAATACAGCCTTGTGCACTCCGTAGGCATGCATTAGCCTTCGGATCTCTATAAATCAAGCCCGGCGTTGATAAATACCTCTCACACGGTTCAGCCCTCTGCCTTATCAATCATCGACTCGTCAACGTAGCCGCCGAAAAAAAAAATATATTAGGGTGGAATATTACCGAAATGGGGGTGCGGAGCTACCCCTTTCCTGCGGAGAATTGGGAGATGGCATCGATCCGGCCACAGCAGACCACAGTTGCCCAAAACATCTGCTCTCCATCACACAGTAATCCCTAAGATAGAACATATACCTGAGACATATTCGCTTAACAGTTTTTGCGAGAGAACCTTATGCCTCGATATTTCGCAGAGACACGGGCGACGTTTCCTGAGATGAGGCTGGCTTTGTTCCCGTTATAAGTTAGGATTTTTCTATTGTTATATTTTTATACCATATTAAAAGTTCCTGTTCGTTGATATTCATATAAGAAAACAAGTATTGCACTTTACTAAGGTTTACCTCTAACAACAACAAAAATTTAGCAACAACAATGGTTAATTTTAAAGGACAGATTTGCGGTTTTATTTCCTCTCAAAACTCAAGCTTATGCAGTCAATAGTTTGACCCTACATGGACATTTAATAAAGTTGTAGACCCATGAAGAACATCAACTCATTGAATGTTATAGTCATCCCTATATTCTGGCCAGAAGTGTGATTTATATCATTATTGATTTGATTACAAATACACAGGTAATAAATAAATAAGATGCACAAATAATGAAAGTAACGCGTGTGTTATAAGTGAAATACAAAAAACAAAATTATTGTAAATAAATGAGAAACGTATTGCAGGAAAGAATAAATATATAAATGAGAGGAATTTTAATGCAATTATAAAATATGTATAAAGTAAGACATTTAATGAGTAAATGAAAAATAACTAATGAATAGAAAACAAACAACATAATGGTGATAGTAATGTAAAACCAATCGATAAGTCTCAGAAACATTTATTGATAAATTTTAGTAGCTTTCGACTAGCACGACTCACAACCATGTGATGCAAACATACATAGAATAAGAAATTAACCAGAAATATTTCTTAATATAAACAAAAATCAAAATAGAGAGAAAATACCAATATTATTTACTTTGTATATTAGTTAAAAACATTTATTCATTAGGACTCATCTTCCTCTCCAAAGGAATAAGTCGTTCTATTATTTACAAAGTGTATTGATGTTTTAGAGGAATCACTGTAGCCAAAGACTATTCTTATTAAGTAATATTGCAGTGTTTTAAACATATTAATACTACTAATAAAAACCTTTTGTACAATCTCAGTTTTTTTAAAAAAAAAACTTCAGAAAGCTTTCGCAATTTGTGATGATCATTCTGTAAATTAAATACATGTCTCTAGGAATTATAAATTGTATGAGATAATTTTTACTATTAATAACATAGTTGTTGGACTTAATTTAAAACATCTTTAGTTACAATAAAACACCTGAAAATTTTTATATTAAACAAAGTCGTAATATAGGTTGTATGTAGGTATATGGTGGGAAACACTACAGGCGAGAAGGGAAAGAGCCAGGCTACACGTTTTCTTTAAAGCCTTTGCAAGTCAAAAACCTTGGCAAGAAATTCGAGATAGATTGAGAGAACCGACTCGTTACGAGAGGACTGACCACATGTTCGAGTTAAATACCAGTCAGAAAAAAACAGATTTTGGAAAATACTCATTCCTAAATAGGACAATAAATAACTGGAACAATTTACCAAAGTCCTCTAAAGGAAAGAAAATTTAAACTTAATCTGAACTCTGTAGTTAATATAGGGTAGTGTAGTGAAGTGCTCCGTTATAAACTAAAAAGAAAAAAAAATAGGAACATTCCTCGTCTCCTTAGGCAGTTAAATAGTTAGGTAACCTCTATTTTCAGATATGTTTCCACTTTCCTTATTTTCAGGCCAGCACAATATTAATTCCTTCTTTAACTTTTTCAAACTTAATCTTTAATTCATATAATGTTAGATACATGTATTTATTAGTTGTAATAATTTTCCTATACATAGCTTATATTGTAAAATAATTATGTTAATTTACTCTCTTTTCCCTTACTCTAGCCTCCCTTAATTAATTTTTAATTAAATTGTAATTTCATGCATCTAACACTGGGAAAACTGCCCATTTGTAGATTATATATATATATATATATTGTAATCTGCAATTTAATACAATAAAATTTAGAGAAAATCAACCTTCGAAGACCAAAATGAAACAAACAATGAAAAAAAATTTTTAGATCAAAAGATAATGAAATATTTTATTAAATTCACATGAGTAATATTAATATAGGAAAAATCTATAAAAATCTGAAGAAAATTGATTAAATCTGTCAGTACGCATTTTTTTTACTAGGTTTACATGGGAACTTTCGTACATATTAATCATCGGAGCAGCTGTCATAAAACCACTACTTATTCACTTCGTCAATAATTTAAAAAGATTTTAATAAACAGACCACTGTTCTCAACCTACGTCAGCACAAGAAACGAAATTTCCACATTACCAAAGACAATGAAGTCATACAGAATGTTTTAGCGGATTAACCGATAAGTTTTAAATCGCCGCTGAGTTATATCTCTCTCATCAACTTATAACCACTTTTCAAAACCATAACTTTACATTCACTTTGCCATGTTTCCGGTCAAACTGACTACCAGACACGTCTCCAATGTTCCTTCTACAACCTCTTCGTCCAAGATCTACCAGCAAAGTCTTGGAGTCTAAGCTCTGCCTGGTTTGAAGTCTACACTGAAAAACTCTTGACCACTGTCGGTCATTACCCAGAGCTGACTGAGCTTTACTGTCCTAGTTCATACCGCAGACTGCGCTTTACTGTTTCAGTTTCTATCGCCCAAGCTTTCCTCCTCAAACATTCCCGACAATAATACGCCTGAAACCTCCACATGCAATGCTGACTGTTCCACAATATTACGTTCATAATACAAATATTAAATAAATTATAAAAATCTTTTCATTACATATATTTGTAGTCACAACAATATATATACCTTTTTAAAGTTTTTAAAATAAATTGGAGACTGACAATTTTTTTATTGCTAGTATTAATGTATTATTCTTATTAGCACTAATTTTACCATGTTATTTAATTCTGGCATAATGTCTGCCGATTTTTTATTCTATTATTCACATTTTCTTAAATTAATATAAATTGTTTCAATTGGGGTTGTAATATAATGATTAAATAAGATGCCAACAAAATACTTTATTTGATTATAGGCGTGTCAGACTTTCTGTACGGATGGGCTCGTCGGTAATGTCACAGGTCTAAACGATCAACCTAGCTGTACGTGAAAAAACATCATTAGAGAAACAGTGTGAGTAATTACTTGCAGAAACATGTGTTGAACATAATTACATTCAGAAGTTATTAAGAACAATATTATATACGATATTAGTTGACGTGACGAGAATAATAAATAATAATATTATCTCTCCATTTCAAACGAAAATGAGTTTGAGGTTTTTTCCTCCAGATTTTAATGCCATTTTTATAGTCCTTTGGTTAAAACTTAATAGAATATATTTTATTTGAATACAGATGTCGGTCTTTTACATAAAATATTATTTTCTACAAAAATATAATTTTATAAGATTATTCTGAAACCTTCTAAAAATAAAAGTATTCTCTTCACTAGAAATCAAATAATGATATAAACGTTTCTTAATAACTTAAAAAGAATATAAGTAAACCGATTTTATTTTGGAAAAGACGATCGAGTGTATCACACGAACGTCGCTGTAAATTTTTTACATATTTTTCTCTACCCTTATCTAATTTACGAAACAATTCTGTTACTTTTGAAATATCATGGAAATCAAATGTTTGATACGATTTATTTAAATATACACAAATTATAATTTATTTGCTAACTAACAATATTGGATAAATGACTAGACAATTACCCTTACAAAAATTTCCAATTAAACACTACGACGTTGGTAAAACGTAATTGCGATTACTTTTATTGCATTAAATTTCATATCCTACCAAAAGTATAATTTGATAAATGTTCATTTAAGTTATAAATGAGAAGACATATACGCAATGAAACACACAAGTAATATTTTAGGAACAATCTAATAGCACGGAAATTGAATGTTATTACTGAAGACATGTACGTACGAAGTCATAAAGAACTATTTTAGTATGTAATATAAGTATGCGAAATATTTTTACAACCTATTTTACTTCATGATTAAACAACAACATTGTTTTATATCTAATTTTTCTTATGAAAAATTGTGCCGATAAACTTTCTGTACGGCCATTGGTGGATCATCGCCAGTCTATAACGCTAAATATAAAAATATGGCAATCACAACTCTGCATCGAGAACAATTTTAATATTACTAGAATTATAATTGTTTAAAAATAATTTTTCTTGGTTTTTTGACGCCTTGGGTAAATATCGCGTTGTTCTACTTCTTTTTGCCGCTACAGATTAGCATCGCGAAAGAGATTGGGACAATCCGTAAGAAGTGTAAGGAATGCTGCGGCAGATTCCAGCACAACTGCCACGCTCCAGTGAACTCCAAGTGTCGTCTTTCCGAAAAGCTGCATGAGACGCTCTGGCGAGTGTTTTGTGGCGAAGCAGGTATCCTGAGGCGATAAGTGGTCTCGTCCTGGACGTTCACTTGTAAACAATCCGCAGAAAGCGTCAGAGTGAAAGGATGTGGACCGCGTCGTCTCACGTTACCATCGGTGGCTACGATGGCGTGGGGGATCACATCAATTTTTGTTTTCGAAATAGCAGACAAATATGAAAACAATTACTAAACTATTATTGTTATAAATTACAGTATATAATTGAGAGAAAATATTATAAGGATAAATTTTGAATATTTTAATAACAAAGGTCTTCGAAAGCAAATAAGTAGAGAAACGTTCTTGAGTTACTCAAGATGAATAACAGTAGTAGATAAGTAAACCGATTACATTTAGATATCAAGTGTACGACACAAACCATCATTGTTCAATTTTGTAATATTTTCCACTAGCGTTATCTAATTTACCAGCCAATTGTGTTACTTTTGAAATATCAAGAAAATTAAATTTTCGATACGGTTTATTTAAGTATGCTCACAATATATATATATATATATTGTAATGCCAATTAATTAGGCCATTAAGTGTTTGGACGTAAAATTTGAATTGTTTGAGAAATCCATTATAGCGGTCTGATCGAACAAAGCGGCAATGAAAAGCGAGCTCACTTTGCTTTGTCGAAAAGTCGAAAATGGCGTATGCGCGCTAAAACTCGGGAGAACTAGGAGTCAGTTCGCGGAAAAACATCGTGAGGAGCAGAACAAGTAATATAAGTGTTAGTTGGTGGCGGGACATTTCAGAGGACGGAACAAACAATACTAGAGCAGAGACTAGCCGTCGTTAATGCATTATTAAACAAAGTTGTGAATTTAAGACTAAGTAAAAACATTCACGGAAGTATTACCTCGTAAATATCGCTAATTTAGCAGTTTACGTATGTAGCCAGCCAGGGAAGGAAGAGAGCAGTTTTTACGTATACAGCCAGCCAGGAAAGTCTAAGAGAGTTTACGTCTATAGCCAGCCACGGAAGGCGAGCAGACATCAGAAAGCTGACACTTCAGTAGTGTAAAATCTGTGAGTTGACTTCTAGAATCAGTGTATAATTTTTGCAATAGTGTACTTCCGAAACGAAAAAGAATGCTGGTACCAGCTGGAAGGATGTAATAAGTAACAAAACCAAACTAATGATTAATTGTAAACGTAATTAAAGGATAGAGTCAGATTTCGTTCTCTTTTAATTGTCAATCAAAGTTAATTTATTTTCTTTTAATTTCTTTCTATCGACATATTGTTAGGTAAATGTGAACTGGTTGTTAATAAGATGGATTTTAAAATCAATTTGCTGTGTCCATTATCAAACTCAGTGAAGGCCCTGAGAAATTAATATTTTAAATTGTAATTGTTTTTGATTTAGAAGCCACAAAGTGAAAATAAATAATTTTATGTATTAAATTTTACTAATTCTTTTATTTAATTATACCCCTCGGTTGATTATATATATATTTCTTGTTCATTAACATTATTGGGTAAATTACTATCAATTATAATAATCTATTATTAAAAAATCACAAATATGACTATTAAATTTCGGTTTTCTATACGATAGAAATAAAAAAATAATCAAGTTACTGACATTTTTTATTGATAACGAGACGTGGAATTTTAATTTATTATGTTACAACATAAGGTGAATATTATTCTTGCGGTACTTAATTGGGTTACTGAAAGGTCACACTTTCTTACAATTAAATGAATAATGTACAAATATGAATTAAAAATACAAATTGTAAAATTATAACATCATCTTATTAGATCGCGCAATTCAATTTGTTATTCTTAGATGATAAATCCTAAGGATGAAATCTGGTGCTTTAATTGGAGAAATAGTCCTTTCAGGTATATATGTCACATTAATTTGACTCACCTAAATTTCTTACGCCAATAATTAAGAACGATATTGAATTACCGGTTTGGTTCAATTTTTTACTTGTAATTGATTTGAAATTAAGACAAATGATCGAGATAAATCTTCTATTACTGCGACCTACATTGTAGACAGAAACATCAAAGTTTTTAGGAAAATTTCACTCTTAAATTTATTTTCCTCGCAGATAATATAAAATTTTTCGACTCGAAAGCCGCATATCCTAACACTTACAAATATTTAGAACCTATGATTGATTTCCTTCGGAACTTCAAGTTGGAATGCTAGATACATCACGTTATTACCCTCGTTATATTTTATTAATTGCGTATTTAAAGTCGAACATTTATGATACTAATATATTACACAAAAGACTAATCAAAAATAATATCAATATATTATAATTTAAGACCGCAATAACGGTTCCTACGAAACGTGTAATATCAATAAAAATATACTCAACTGATTTAACCAAAACGGATGATCCTAACTTCGTTTTTGCGCGCGTGTCATCTAATGCCAAAGCTCCAATATCCAAGGTATTGTTCACTTTTTAATAACTTTTGTAGTTTATTTCTTGAAAATTTGTGCAGAGAAAACTTTATGAAATTCATCATTTTTTTAATTAACAGATTAACAGTAACTCGTATTTTTTCAGTTTTGGTGGTATATACAAATAATCTGAAATTGAATGACTTATTTTTTAATAAAACTTCTTTGAAACAAGACAACGAAATTAATACATAATAAAAAATATAAATACGTCAACTTAAATTCCGAAATTTTCATCTTTCACAGCGGATTAAATTATTGAGTCCGATCCGATATAAAGTCACTTGGACGGTGTAAGTCAAATTTGTACAGTTGAAATTTTCTTACTAATTGGTTTAAATATATATATAATTATTTTAATGATTAATAGTAATTGTGACAGTCTTTTGCATGTGTCATAAAAGTACTTGTTTGGGAAAATTTAAGCTACGCATTTCCGAACTATAAAACTGTTAACTTCCGAATTGGCAAGAAGTAAATGGATACTTATAAATCTATACAATTCATGTTTCTGTGATTTAAAATGAAATAAATTACATCTGATTGAAATTAATGAATACGAAAGATAACCAATTCAGACTAGAAGGTAACTGACATAAACTAATTTTAATTATTACGACATAGAAAAAAATTATTTTGTCTTTCAATAAGAAAGTATAGATGAAAATCTAAATTATTGCCAAGCTATACAGTAAACGCAATATTGTTGAGAAAATGAAAGAAAAAAATGTGTCATACATTACTACAGATCCAAAATTCTTGATTATTAGGCTTGAGTGATTAATTGAAAGTGTTATTGAAAGTTAAAATGTTCCATTTGCTACCAGAAATATTTTATAGCCTTTTGTTCTGTTACACAGGTTTATGCCTCTAATTACACAAATACCAAAAAGGGTTAATGATAGTTATCACTAATTCATTAAATAATAAATCAGGATAAGTTTGAAGTATTGGTATTTTCATTTTAAGTATTCAATGAGTCAATATTGCTGCAGTGATATTTCGAGTTAATTTTGTTTGATCAGAATCAAATATGTTTAGAGAAGAGCGAGACATATGTGCGGGGCAAGGATCCTGAAATAATCGAAAAATTAATCCAACTTATGGCAGAAATGACAGCCCATACTGCTTTATAAAGGCGACAATGATTAATGAAAATATAGCAGAAACCAGAAAAGAAATAAAATCAGAAACGAGAGCCGTAGAAAAACAACTAAGAAGAAATTATAAATCCCCTGTATAAAGAAAATGAATGAATAGGAAAGTAAGAATATGTTAAGAGAAGAAAAAGAAGTGCAAAATAATTTTATTTATGTTACAGAAAGTATTAAAAACTGATAATATAAATATCAATAAAAGTATTCGAAGTATAGAAGAACATGTGAAAACTGATTTCCAAAAGAATAATATGAATGCTATTGAAAGTATTCAAAGCTTTACAAGAAAAATACAAATTAAGTAATTGAAATATGGAAATTAAAATCGACAATGTAACGATTAATAAACAGTCTGGGAAATTAAAGTTTTTAATGTGGGGGCAGAAAGTGAGTTCCAAGTTTTGTGCGAAAAAACAGACACATACATAGTCTGTTTGAAAAATTTGAAAACTACTAATTTGATTTGAGCGAAATATTTGCCATATTACGATGGAAAATATATATGTGTAATTAACGATAGTAATAACTTCTACCGCGTACGAAAAAATTCAATTCGGGTCAACTTTCACTCTCTAATAAATAAAATAGACTATTTGGTTGTTTGTATAGTTGTATATACATGTTCCTTTCGAACCGTAAACAAACACTGTGGAGGTAAGACGACTAACACCCGCAGAGAAGGAGGTGGACTGGGTGCAAATTTTCAAACATGTTCAAACGGCTGATATTGGCGACAAATAATTATTTTTAGGGGTCAATGATATTGATAGTGTTTTATCCGATGTTTTGGAGTATAATTTCAACCCCTTTTGACACGGGAGGGGGAGGACCCTTGGGAGAGGGGCTGGAGTGTAGTTACAAAAAAAAATAACGAGAAAACAACTAAGATTGGAGGCAAATCTGGGTTTATGGATGTCTCAGAGTTTAATTATAACAACGCCAAAGCTAGGCATGTATAATTACGTACGGTTTTTCGAAAGTAGGCGTAATTAGGTTTAATTGTTAATTGTATCTTAAGTTGTATATAATGAGGTACATTAATTTAATGAGTAAATTGTGATGATGATGCAGTTGTGAAGTGACAACTGCCGAACATATGTTTCTTTATATACAAATAGTGAAAAGTCCTTGGTTGATTGTTGGCATGCTATTGCCGGTTTCTTAAAAAATTCATTTAATTGAATTATATGTTTCAATTGTAAATTAAGCGATACTTTGGTTTTCATGAAAATTTGACATTTGAAATTGCCAATATGTGTCATTTTGCCAATTGTGAACTATCAAAATTTGGAGGCAATTGTAATAAAGAGGTGTTGTTGATGTCAGTAATTTTGATAATTACCCATTTATTTTGAATTATTAGCGTTATAAATTGTTTATTGAAATCTTTTAATTATTATTATATTCTACATTCAATGTTTTTTTCTGCCCCGCTAAGATTTGTCGTAATCCAGAGGCAACACTAAAATGCTGATTCGGATTTCCTAATTAATACTTTAATGTTAGATAGATTTGAATTCCTTTCTCTTTTCTTAAAATCTGTCAAAGGATAAGAAATTCAACGGAAAGCAATGAGTGATCTGAAGAAATTTTCTCGGCCTGATTAAAAAACTCGTCTTGGACTTTTGTCGAAGTTAATCTACACGGCGGTGAGGGTTAAATTGTGGAGCGACTGTCGTAATTGTGTTGCATGCAAAGCGTCGAATATCGGCGAGGCTCGGAATAATCTATCTTGGGAGCAGCAAAGCGCCCACGATTACCGCAAATCCTCGATAAGCTATTGCGGAGCTAATTGGAATCGTTGAAGACGGGAAACCTCAGCGCTATTTAAGGGCTGTGTTTCATCCCCGAACCGCACTTGCTGCCGAACACAAGACGGTCTGTGCTGCCTCTGCTCTGCGCTGCGCTGCTGATTAAAAGCTCGTCCTTCCTCCACCCCCTCCCCCGCAAACCCCGGGCACAATCCCTTCTTTCAGTCAGAAGATCGTCCAATTTAAGAGCACCTAACTCCCTTTCCCGTCTTCAAAACCATTCCACTTCCGATGTGTCCTCTTCAGCCAAACAAACTCCAATTTCTTTTATCAGAGTTTTCCTTTAGCTACTCGCTTCTCACTGTGACGTCTCAAGAATCGACGGCTATCCTTTTGTGTCTGCTTTCGCTTTGCTCGGCTCCAAACTCCATCTCAGGTTATTTTATGTGATCATGCTGAATTATTTAGTTCAACTAAATACAGAAATAAAACAATTTAATACATCTACTTCAGAGAACTTACAATGAAGGGTTTCTTAGGGCTTTCATTAATTTTCTTGACAAATATGTCTGGTGATTCTCACTTGAGAAATATTTAATTTCCAGTCATTACCAAACTCGCACATTCAATTACTCTGCAATATTTCCACTCCAAGATACTACAACTGACTGTATAATAAATAAAGAACCGTATGCTTTTAGCAATTTTGAATTTTGAAATAGAAATATAGTACGTCTCCCTTGAAAGTTTGCTTATTAGATAAATAAATAGCAAAAAAAACAGGCAAAATGAGGTGATAGACAGCATGTCTGCAATTGTTGCTTCCGTCAGGTGATTAAAAACGCAAGACCCGCACTGATCAGTTGACGAACTCTAAAGCTAAAACGAAGTTCCTGAAAGCAAAGAGGGATTAACGTAACTGTTGAGTTTAATAGTATCAGTTTTTACTTTAATTACAATGATATGGTAGAGTTAATATGAAACATATCGGATGTAATTCTGGAATAGTACCCGGGGTCAAGATTTTTAAATCATTATATTTTGACAATCCAATGAATGTTTCGAATTTATTATAGGCCTATGTTTGGAGACTGTAGATTGTTTGTCGTACGTTCCTTGATACGGCTATTAAGTGATGTAACAGGTATTACAATCAAGCAAGAGATTTTGTAAGCTACGTAACGTTTGGCAAAAGTGTCAAATATGTGTCTGTGTTTTTTTTAACACGAAGGAAAGTGTATTAGTTGGTCTGTAAACGGTGGATTTTTTCATATTCTTTACCAGTTGGACGAACTTTTGATGAAGAAATTTGTAATAAGGTAGAACGAGAAAATCTTTGGATAGATGTGATTAGGGACAAGAAGTAGTACGGTATTGGATTTTGTTCCATCCAATTATCAAGGGTTTATTAATCAAATTTAAAAGGTACTTATAAAGTAAAATGTTACGTTATGTTATGTTGTTTTGATGGAACTTGGAGTTAGAAACTAAAATAACTCAGTGTACAAGATTGTATGCCATTGTTCTCTTCATTCTGCCTGTTATATTTCATTATTTATGTACCTAATTGCTATAGTTTCTAAATTTTATGCCTCACTTATGATTTCATCTTCCATCACTGAAAGCAGAGTTCTCTTCAGTTCGAAACGCAGATTGAAACGTTCTTTCTTTTTCTGATACTTTCTCCTGTGTTGATAAAAACAATAAATCCTCACTGGTCAGCGAAAATCTGTTGAATAATGTTTTCCAACGTGAATGGCAACAATAAATGCTTAAAATGAATCAACCTTATTGTCAATACGTTCAATAATTATCATGCCAGCTTACAATTCACCCATGGACTTGAATTTAACCATTCTCATAATTTCCTTGACGTCACTGTATCCACTCACAATACTTCCACTCACACCAATTGGTTCTGAAAACCTACATACTCTGGACCTGCTATCAATTATCTTTCTGATCATCCTCCAAACCAAAAAAGAGTTATGGTATACAATCTTCCTGACAGAGCTATATTACTTTCTAACTCCAAGGTCCAGCTTAAATATTGTCCGAAACATTTTAATCTCCAATGAGTAACCTTTAAATTTTATTATTAAACACATAAACAGCAGATTGAACAAAATCCAATATCCTACTGTCACTCGTCCCCAAACACCTCAAGCCAAATATTTTCTCGTACTCCCTTGTTACATCTCAAATTTGTCCAAATATTCAAAGAATATCAAATATCCATCATTTACAGATCCATTAATACCCTTTCCTACTTGATTAAAAACCACAAGGACCCACTTGACACCTACAGCAAACATTGTGTTGTTTACGAAATCTCTTGCTCTAATTGTAATTCCTGCTACATAGGGCAAACAAAACGTCCTCTTAACACGTATCAAGGAACATATGTCTAATATCAAACTTCCCATTGATATACAATCTGTAGTATCCAAACATATCATCAATTATAAACATACATTTCATTGGGAAAATGCTAATATTTTAGACATTGACACCAGGCACAATTCCAGACTCATGCTTCACATTAAATCAAACATCACAGCAATTAATGTACAAACAGACACTATGAAACTCAATATTTGCTATGATCCCTTATTATTACGCTAAACGATGTCGTTGCTCCCTTATTCTTACGCTAAACCTTCGGCTCTCGCATTGCTGTTTCGTTTTCGTCGGTTTTGAGTTTTGTCAACTGACGAGTGCAGTTGTGTCGTTATAAGCTCTTCTTCACATTTGACGAAGGGTTCTAGGATCCCAGAAATTTTGTGTATCACTGTAATGTACGAACTGGTTAACGTCCTTATTCAATAAATGCTTAACTTTTTTCCGGTGTTCCCACTCGTAATAAAAACGAGCGTATAGGAGTGATTTTTGAATCATATTCAAAACTGGAGTTGCTCAAGTAATTCAGCGGATGGGATTCTGATGTCAGCAGGTTCATTTGCTGAGTATATAAGCAACGCGAAAACAGTTATTACGACTGCAAGGAAATCAATAGATTGCCCACGCATCTCTACGCTATATCCAGAATGTGTCCAGTAAGTCGCTGTGTTGTTCGAAAGACTACGCAAATTCCGGTCCTGAATTTATCCATTAACCTATCTGTGTAACATTTCACTTTCGGCACTCTTAATAATATTCAATCTTAAATAAACACTAAAAATAAATATTCATACGAAATATTGAAGATTCTACACTAAACTCAAAATAAATGTAAGAATACCTCAATTATTCAGCGTGTGATTTTCCTGTGAACTAAATGATGCCTCTGTGCACTCGGAATGACACCACAGACAATTAAAGCTATTCCAGAGTACAAAAATTATATTTTCTATATATTTTAGTAATAAAACGTCTTAAATTATCATTACATTCTGTGAAAACACTTAAAGCACTCAGAAGTATTTTCTTCGCCTTTAACAAAAACATTAAAATACCTGTTGAATACCAACAAATAAACATTCAATCTTTATGTAACAAATAATATTGAAATATCAGCGTTTTTCAGTTAAAGTAACAGGTAATAGTTTAATGTGAAACAAGAATATTGATTTTGGATTCTTACAGTTCAATTTTTTTTTCCAATCACCTTAACCTCATTGTCGAAGAGCGTTATAACGGTTCCTACGTATATCTTGGATTAAATTTTTAAGTCTGTCAAACGGATCATTTTCTTTTCAGTTTATTTTAAAACTCTGACAAAACACTCTTGCTACTAATTATGGTGGTTGTAATTTTCAAAATTTTATTGGCTGTGAATAACGGTGAAAAGTTAAGCAGTCACAACAAACGATACAACACAGTTAGAGTGAGTTTTATATGCACATAATAAACATCCATGAATATTGTGGGTATTCATATCGCAGCGCTGTTACTGGATTAGAATAACAATAGTTGAGGAGAACCGAATATGTAATTTTATCCACATGTATGTATTTCATTTATACGTAGAAAACTCAATGACGGAATAATATATATTTGTTCTGATACTCGTTCACTTCCTAGCAATTAGAGGTTTTTAATTGTACATTTTACTCAATGGTAAATTACTATCATGAAATCAGATACCAATGATCGCATTTTCTTAGATATGAATACTTTCTTCCTTCATTCTCACAAATAAATTCTTCAATCACGGAAGTTATTATATAATAAAATAAAAAACCTTCTTTTGTCATGAACTTTAGCAATACGAACTTTTAAAGCAAACCGGCAAGATGATACGTATAAGAATATATTTTAAAAATGCAGGAAAATATTATTGAAACCATTAAAAATTAAATTTTCAGTTCAGCATTGATTTAATTCTATGCTAACATTTCAAATCAATTACAAATTAATATTACATCTAAATTACTAGTAACATTCTTAAATTACAAAAACAACAAAATTTAAGTAACACTGTAGAAACAATCATCAAGGGTATGCAGTCCTGTGGCCAATTCAAAATTAACTACGCCAATATTCTTCAAAGCTTTCGAAATGTCAGGGGAGCTCCCTTAGGGATGAGGGTGGAGCGGCGTTACATATAAATAACACAAAAAACACAGAGATTGGAGTCAAATCCGAGATTATTGATGTCGTTGAGTTTAATTATGACCACCCGCGACACGCTGCACACCCGGTTAGCTCTATATAAACAAAACCTGACTAATTATCTGATTAAAGACTGCTGTATGATAGATTCTTACATCGTCTCTTCCCTAGGCAATGGGATAAGTCTGAAATCTTAAAATTATTTCGTTGAAAAAGGTAATTTACGTCAGTCTGAGAAACATTCCAGATTATTGGATTAATCAACTACATTCTGTCAAGCCCGATTAATAGTCGCATTCTAACCTTTGGTGTAATAAGGGCTGTGTCATTACAAATTCAAAGAATAATACTTCAATTAAATATGCAATACATATTTGATGCAATGAATATACTTATTTCCCTAGAATTATTTGAAATCGCACATGATATGAAATTTGAATACACTCAAACAACAACCCAATCACAGATCTGGAATTATTGATGAGAACAGACTGATAATTCCTGCTAGAAAATAAATTTTAATGTAACTTATTAATTACAAATTATAATTAGGTTATCTAAGAAGAATAGTGAGTAACGAAATAACGAATCATTCAGGAAGGAATATTTTCCTTTATATAAGTCGGCAAGAAATTAGGATTTACTTTCCTCTCTGTATTCTTTCTTTTGCTACGCCTAATTACGGATTCAAATAACAATAACGGAAGCTGAATATAAAATTTATCTGAGGAGAATAACAATCTACAAGCAGAGAGATACCTCGGCCACAATTGCTCATTTACTTTCTCTGCGACTGCTTTATTGCCAAGACGGGGAGAGACAACTTGAAAGACTTTTCTTTGGAAGGAAGTCTCCAATTTCGGCTTACAAAGCTTTCTTCCTCCACCCGCGACTATAGCAGATAAAAGGACTTCCAATGATTGGCAAAGAAAATGTTGCAAAGTACTTCCAAACAAATATCAAGCCGCAGACTTTCCACGGATTCAGAGCAAACGATTGATGATATTATATTTCAAGGAAAACTGTTGTTATAATACTTTGGTCATTCACTCTGCTTGAAATATGTCGTAGTAAAAGAGTCTGACTCTGAATAATGTTGTTTCCTTGAATTACCTAAACAATAAAAACTTACATTTATTACGATTTTGGCCATCCACATAATAATTCTGTTTGAGATAAATGATTAACTATTGTTTACATTTTATTTAAAAAAATCCCGTTTTAACTACAAATAATCGTTCCATTATTATTATTATTATAGGAATTATGAAAATAAATACGAGTATATGTTTTCAAAATAAGTATTTTTTTAGATAACAACCAAGAATTTCAATATCAGAAAGACACAAAACAAATATCGAGATTATTTTACTTCTAATTCACCTAAAAAATTTCATTAAAGTGAAAAAGTGTGATTGAAATTAATAATAAGAAAGATAGCCAAATACAGACAAAAGAAGTGGTAATATAAAAATCACACAACGTTTCTGGATCCTTGTTCCTTTCTTCAGGCTTTTGAGTTTTTTCGACTGACTAGTGCAGTTGTGTCGCTATACGCTCTTCTCAGTACCTGTAGAAAGGTACAAGGCCCCAAACATTGGGTGGTATTTTTATTATCACTTCTTTAGTCCATATTTGGCTATCTTTATTATTATAAATTTAATTAACGTTCACTTAAAAACCGTATAAAGGAACGTATGTCTAATATCAAACTTCCCAAAGGTAAACAATATTTAGTCTCCAAACACATAATCAATTAGAAACGACCTTCTGGTTTGCCCATTGTAGCAGGAATTACAATCAGAGAAATAGATTTTGTAAATAACACAATTTTTATTATTCGTGTAAAGTGGGTCCTTGTAGTTTATTTTATTGTTAACTATTAAAAAAATACAGACGTATATAAGGTATATTTTAATTACTTTTAAATAGGAGACACAAAAAAGAAAAAAAATTGAGATTACCTCGTGATAAACTCGTGATCAACTCGTATGAAAAAGTGCCACGAAATTGAACGAAAAAGGATGAAGAGAAACAAAACAAAATTTCTTCAAGTAAACCTGCGAGATAATTCTCTCGCAGGTGAACATGCCCAGAGACCTTCCCTTCACATTTCTCTGGTTTTTGAACTAAGGTTCCCACATGACGAGGCACCTCGGCCTGTTTTAAGAGGTGTATGTTCCGGGTTCGCAGACCTTGGGCATCTGGTAAGAGATGTTCTCTATTCCTATTGGAATAGTCGGCCAGCTGCCTCCTAAACCGGTCAAGGCGCGGTGATGGGAAAGCTGCGACCCCACAGAAAATCCCTCTCCCACCATCTGAAGGGCGTGGGACGACTACCAAATGCCCGTCCTACCTGATGCAGGTTTTTCTAGGGTTTTCACTGCATCACTTTTAGGCGAATTGCCTGGTAGGATCCTTAAACCATAGCCCGGGGATCCTAATTAACCCTTGGTTACCTTCCTCTACCCTTACGCATTCCCCCTTTCAAATCCGTTTCCTATGCTATAAGAGGACAGTTGCTACTGTGTGGATTACCCTATACATAGCCTGTCTATACATAAAAAAAATGGAAGCCAAGAAACGGATTGGCTGGAAGGAAATGAAGAATTGGCGTGGGTGAAACATGACAATTGTGTCTCACTACTGTTGTCGTTTTGAATAGTCAGAAGCGAGGAAGAAGAATGCACTGGTTAATAAAGAAATCCACGTCCAGTCATTTTCATCGATACACTCAAAAATTAAGTATTAAACTGCGCCTGAGCTTTTCACAATAAGCAAGAAAAGGTCCGTGTAACCGAGAAGACGGAAGTGGCCGGCAACAGTAACTCATAAAATCATTATCAGCAGTCGGTCCCATTAATGGGGGATCGTTTAGGCGCCAGGAGGCCGATGAGGCAGGATAATGGCGTGTTTGTGTTACCGGGTGTAAGCCGCAGCGTCAACAGTCCTTAAAGGCACTTACCGCGCCGAGGATTTGTCCTTTCAGCGTGCAGTGCTGGCTTCAGCTCAAGTGGAAAGACGAGAGGGACTCTATTCTGTCGGGAGCTACTTACGGCCTCGAGTGTTAGGGGATTTCATACACAACTTGGCCCGCTTCTTAGGCAATGAGCAGATTAGGTCGCGGCACAACGGGGGATGCGGCAGCAACACCCGAAATAACGGCCTCGAGGGGACCGAACGATTTCTTGCCTCTATTATCTCCATTTGGAATCGACACACCTCTCTTTCTTCTCTTATGGTTAATTTTAACACATGTGTGAAGAAAGCAGTCACTGAAGTGAAATAAATTTTCGTAACAAGGAATGATAGAAACTGGTCTTATATGTTTTCCACTGTGTGAACACACTACTCTAATTACATGGGAAGAAACGGATGTGAATTCATTTCTACAGTCGTTAAAAATTAGAATGATAAAATTATTTCAGAAATCACTGTCACCCCCGTCCAATAATAAACCAGGAAAATTTAATCATCATAATTTAATATATCGTTCACAAGAATTAATTCCTCCTAATTCACTGATCCTAACTGTTCTCTAATTTCCATACCTGTACAACGAGTCATAAGGTGTGGTTATTCTGGAGTCATTCAATAGAGCACTAGAATTTTTGTACGTTAAAAGATTAGTATCAGGGTACTAGGATTTATTTTATAATTATCTATGCATGAGAACATTGCTAAAAGTTTGTAATTTTTCTCAAAAGTACGTAGATTTTTCCGTTAACTTACAATTATGAAGCTAACCATCAAACTGATCCCTGACATCTTGTCCACTCAGCTACTCTCTCTCTCTCTTTAGTACAATTATAAATGTTTTTGCTTCAGTTCCATTAAACTCTGTGCTTATCTTCGTGAAAAATATTAGAAGCATTTAATAAATCTACCAGTGTTAAGTAATGAAACCGTTTGCGTGGTGATGAAATTTAGATTGAAATATTCCCAATGAAATATTGAACGTAATCTGGATAGATTTATTACACGTAGTTTGATTAATTTTACTAAAATTCTGTCAAAGTTTAGTATATTTATATATAAAAAACATTTGTTTTACTTTCATACCTATTAAGTGTTTTAATTGGGGGGAAGGGGGGAGGGTTAAATTTATGCTGTTATTTCATGTGCGCGTCGAAGATTAGAAGATATTAATTTCTGCGTCCAAAATGCCGAGGTACAGGAGGCAATGCTCATCTAAACAACGCTAAATCTGAACTATAAACATTCAATTCCATGAAAACGCATTGAATTTATAACTCTTCTACGTGGCTATAAATAAATTAAAACAATGTATATCAGAATAAAATATATTGCTTACAAATAAGATAAACTAAGCCTAACAGAACGGACACGGTCATTTTTGGAAAAGTTTCAATTAATTTTTTTCTTTCCCTTTATTTTCATTTTAGTCCTTTTTTTTAAAACCCTTTATGCTTGACTTGGATTTATTTTTATTTTCAATACAGAGTTCATATTCTACAAAAATTTTTCGTTGATTATATAATGCAGTCATCTGTGAACAATTTAATATTAGATCGTTAGATAATTAGATAATTTATGAAAGATAGAAATGACCCGATTATGCTTCCCTGTGACACAGATAGAGTAATGACTCGATTACGCTTCCCTGCAGCACATCAGATGAATTTTCTTCTGTATTTGATACTTCCTTACTTACACGACTCTAAGCTTGTGAGTTATCAGAATTTCTCTACTCCAACGAACTATACGAATGTCCAATTCTTCACGGTTAACTGATTAAGTATTGTGGGGCTGCTTTAAAAGCTTTAGGATGTCTATTTTTTTAATTAAAGGTTTATAATGGTCGCGTTTCTAATATCCGATATTTTAGAGTATGGAATTATATTTAGCTTTTCTAGTTATAGCACAATAATCTCGTTAGGGATAACTGGGCATACATTGGACAAGATTACACGGCAGTATTTTTGCATTAAAGGTCTTATATTAACCATCTCACCCCTTTATTGTTATTGATTTATGAAGTTTTATTAGGTTTTCGACATCCTCCTTAGATGTTAGAAATGCGCATATTCTGGAATTGGCTATTTTAGAGATGTACTTAATTCTGATCGGGTCAATAATATTAGCTAAACCTATTAGGTACTCATCTGTATTTAAACTTGCAACAGCGTCCAGAATTATGGCATGCATTTTATCCGGTTTATGCTCAGTGGCCATCACCTTCGAATACAATCTAGTCTCCATTCTGTGTGGACGTCATCTTCAGGTATTCCTCTTCTTAACACTTTCTGGGAGTAGTGGACTTTCCTTTATATAGCTTAGATATCATGTACTTATACACTCCTTTACACTATAATAGATAGCCGGAATCCACCGGGGCAGCCCCGCTTGAACCACCGGCTACTGATGTAAACACACTCGGGCACTGGAAGAGTTCTAGATACTGTTTACCCTACCATGGCTGGAAGCGAACTGCAATGTCCATTCTGTCAGGTAAATTCTACCTCCATCATCAATATTCGCAAGATCCAGATAACATACTGTTAAAGTATGCATGACATATCCAAGAAAATTCGTCATGTTCTCATTGTTTCCGCATAAAACCACCATCAACTGTTCCAATCTGTTGTATTTTACCGTCCAACAATTTATTTTACCGTCAAGCAATGTTATTCTGAAACTTTTCTCTAGTTCAATTATTTATTTACTTAGTGCCTGATAATTTTTCTCGTTTCCGAAACAGTCTCCGATTGCTCACCTGAGGATGGATCGGAAAGAGACACGTCTAACAAAAAATTATTCCCAATTTATTTTTTATTGTTCAAATTAATCGATTTTTAAATCGATCCACTTAGTGATTTTTTTATATTGTGTAACAGTATCTAATCGCTGGTTATTCCTATGTGGAAGCACGTTGGAATCAAATTCCTTAATTTTATCAGCAAATCTGAAAACGGATGAATTGTCGCAGTGAGAAATAACCTTTTTCTTGTCTAAATGAGGACTTTTGGTCTCAACCACTGATTGAAAATGTCTCAGTAATATTACGTCATATTCTGAGGGGTTTAATTTTTCGTTTTTCCACATACACCGAACCATGAGCAGGTTTAAAACACAGACCATGACTTTTCCCATCTTCTTCTGACCACGTTCCACCTGCTTCCACCCACGGATTGCACTGTTGCTTTGACTCAGAACTGTAACAATACGCGTTTAATCAACAGAAATTATCCGTTACAAAATCTCACCTTAAATATGTTTAAAATAACAAAACACTGTGTATTCGGTTCGTATCTGGTCGGCAGTTAAAATGTGGCCACGTCCGCGCTGGTGAAACGCACCGAAAATTTTTTCATATAAACTGTTGCGATAAATATATTTGCAAACCGTCGCGTACCGTCCATCGGGGATCTTTCAATTTTTCACTGTCGAAAACGATGCTGAAAATACGAAAAATTCCTGTTTTGTAGCTGTGGCTGTAAAACTTTGAAACGTCGAATTTTATATCTGCACAAATATGAATTTTATCCGGTCTCATTTACTTCAGTTGATTAAATACAGCCATTGAATAAATACTGTTCCAATAATGTTCCATCATTTTCATGATACGTCAATTGCCTACTATCTCTGTGTCAGGCCAAGACTTTTTCGAAAGGATCTCGAATCTGTCATATGTGTATGTATATTGTCTCAGGCATCGAGTCCAAAATTTGTCTCATACAGTCTTAATCCACTCTGATTATTAATTACGTTATATGTGAGTTCATTCTAAATTTTGTATTGTAGTGTAAATTCCTACAATACCTCAGTGAAAACGGAATCTTAAGTAATGTCTTTACCAACATGTTATAATTATCGCGATGCTTTTGTGTAGCCATGTAAGTGTCATATCTGGATAGGTTTAGAAAGATTCTACCGGTTTACTGCCACACTGCCTGCTCCGAATACTGAATTTGGCCACATCGATCACCTCCGAATCAAGTCCAGTCCATTATCGTCGGGAGTAGAGTTCTTGGTATTGGAGGAACACGATCTGCGCTGGTCAGAGGCGCATACCTGAGCGGACAGCTGCAGCGTCACAAAGGGGACATTTTCCACTCTGAGGAAGTGGACCTAGACGCGCAGGTGTGGAAGGAAATCCTACGACCCCGCAACTCTTTAACCGCAGCACACTTCAGGAACATTCTTACGGCCGAATCCACATAGACATGATACTTTCTACGGAACGGGCGTCCTGTCAACGTGATCATGTTGGAGCTAAAGGATGGAAGAGTTGTTTCGATAACAGCCAAGACGTGGAGCAGAAACTGGTCCACGAGAGGAAATCGTCTGGAACAATCAAACATGTAGCTACTGTCTCTGATTTCTTTGGAAAAATGTAAAATATGACATCACTCAGAGATGATATCAATTTTTTTTTTAAAAAAAATGTATGTTCTGACAGAGAGGCTATGTACAGGGTAATCCACATAGTGGTAACTCCTCTCTTATAGCATAGGAAAGGGAGTGAAAGGCGGGGATGCGAAAGGGTAGAGGAAGGTAGCCAAGAGTTAACTAGGGCCCCCGGGCTATGGCGATTCGCCTAGAAGTGATGCAGGGAAAACCCTAGAAAATCCTGCATTAGATAGCTCGGGCATTTGGTACTGGTCCCACGCCATTCCGATGGCAGGAGAGGGGTTTGCTTTGGAGTCGCAGCTTTGCACTCTCCGTGCCTTGACCAGTTTAGGAGGCAGCTGGCCGACTCTTCCAATAGGAATAGCGGACAACTCTTACCGTATGGCCAATGTCTGCGACCCCGAAACATATATCTCTCAAAACAGGCCGAGGTGCCTCGGTATGTGGGACCTTTATTTCAAAAAAACAGAGAGAAGTGAAGGCATCCCCAAAGGTAACCTCCAGAGATCTCTGGGAACGTTCATCTGCGAGAGTTGACAGCACCGAGAGGTTTTAAAAGTACAAGAGAATGCCGCAATATATTGTCGCGGTCTAGTTGATTAAATAAAAGTCAAAGTAATCGTCGTGGGGATTCAAAATATTTTTTTCCCGCACGCGCCTCGTTTTCGTCAAAGATAACCGAAGTAGTTCTAATTTAAATTAAAAACATGTATCAGGTAGGTCGGGCATTTAGTACTTGTCCCACGCCCTTCCGATGGCGGGAGAAGGGTTTGCTGTTGGATCGCAGCTTTCCCATCGCCGTGCCTTGACCGGTTTAGTAGGCAGCTGGCCGACTATTCCAATAGGAATAGCAAACAACTCTTACCCAAGGTCTGTGACCCCGGAACATACACCTCTCAAAACAGACCGAGGTGCCTCCGCATGTGGGAACGTTAGTTCAAAAAACCAGAGAGATGTGAAGGCATCCCCAAAAGTAGCCTCCTCCAGAGCTCTCTGGGAAGGTTTACCGGCGAGATTATTCTCTCACAGGCTTCCTTTGTTGAATTATGTTCTTCAAAGAATTTCTAATATATTACAATTATTATGGTCATGTCATATGAGAGTTAAGAGGATTTACATGGAAAGCAATAATTGTCCCGTAAGACTGAGTAAGCGTCTTTATAGAAAAAAAAATTGTTTTGTAACTGTTGTTCAATTTTTACCCTTCCGGAGTACGATGTCACTAAAACTAGTGAATAGCATTAATATTCCTTTATACTACTGTAAATCAATTTAATACAACTATGGAAATAAATCGCTTAGCGTTATCTCAAGTCAGAATGATTAGTTAGAGTGTGGCTTTTGAACTTGTTCCCCCGTATTTCTTAAGAAAACGGAAGGCCACATGAATCAAGTAGGGAGTTTCCTCTCATTAAGGCCAAGTTCTGTACGAAAGCAATCGTTCACAGGTGGCAGATTTCCTGAACGTTACTACAGCATATTTCAAGATGTCTCGTGTTTGTAGGAATAACTTTTGGTCGCTCCTTTCTGGTGGGCAGATATTTGAAGTAATTACAACAATTAAATCTTCATCCATTAAAATAATAGATGTATATTACTTTAGAGTGGGGAGATATGGAATTAAATCACGCCGACTGAAACAGACGAACGATAACGTTTCCTTTCGCATTAATTTTCGTTGTTGCTCCAAAGCGCAGTTCGCCATGATACTTCATTCTCTACGGCCCAATCAGGACCTTGGCTGCTAGATCTTATATGACACATTCTTAATTTAGGAATGGCACGTGGTCAGCATGCCGATTCTCCTTCAGTCTTGACCCCAGTTTTTTGACAATTACGAGCATAACCACAGCGGGTCGCCTGGTACTCCGAAGTAGTAGAACAAAAACGTCCACAGCAACAAAAAATAGTTAACAAATGAGATCCACAGGTATCTGATGTTTCAATAAAATTAGTTCAGTCAAGAACGTTTGTTATTAATTTCCAGTGATATACGAGTATGCTCCTTCAGAGCAGACCTTTACCACCAATTTTTCCAGCCAATAAGGCAGTGAGTGACCACTACTCACGGACTGTGAGGTTATAAGACCATTTCAGTTATTATATGATTTTTCCCCCTGATTACCTTGAATAATGCAGCCGTTTGGTGGAGAAAATTCCCAGCTAACCCCTCTCCCGCCATCGGAAGGGCGTGGGACAAGTACCAAATGCCCGACATACCTGACGCAGGTTTTTCTAGGGTTTTCCCTGCAGCACTTTAAGGCGAATTGTCGCGTAGGATCCTTAAACCATAGCCCGGGAGCCCTAGTTAACCCTTGGATACCTTCCTCCACCCTTCCGCATCCCCCCTTTCAAATCCCTTTCCTATGCTATAAGAGGGGAGTTGCCACTATGTGGATTACCCTGTACATAGCCTGTTACACCTCAAAATAAAATTACACCGTTGTTTACATAATAGGAATCAACCCACGAATCTCGTTTTTTCCCCCAGTTTTCAAAATGGTAGTCCTTATCGGTCGCTATAAGTCCTCATTAAACTGTATAAAGCATTGAAGAAATCAAAGTTTGTACGGAGAAGAGATTAGTACACTCATATCGTGTACCTGAGCATTGGTAATTGCAATTATTTGTTAAGTAACGCACATTTTGACATTTAAATTTCCTTGAACCACTCAGCTTGATGGTTTTTAAGAATTTCCTATTTTTATATGATTTTTTATTTAAAGGAATTTTGTTTGTTAAATAAAAAGAGAATTGCAGAAGGGGCAGGTTCGTCTGGAAAGGAGTAAGGCATAAAGGGCGGAATGGAATGTGGAAAATAGCGTAACTGGGGACAGGAGTCGCCCACGCGCTCGGCCTTTCAACGAAAGTAGCCGGTAATTGCCAGAGTGCAGATTTCTGGGAGTTGTTTAGAGTTCATTAGAGCGGATTTGCGCTGAGAGCGGTGTCAGGTAGAGGGCACTCTAGAAAACAACTCAGATTTGAGCCGCTTCCACCAGGTAGAAGAGATAGCCGTCAGGGTTTTCCAGGTACGCAGGCCGCTTAAGCACCCAACAATTGTCTTCCACAGACGGGACGGCGGCAGTTTGCATTTACTCGAAAATGTGTCGGACACTGCAGTACGCGTCTAAAGTAAACACTTATGCCGTGAATCAGAGCCGCCGTTCCCCACACAATGCGGACAGAGAGGAATACGCTCACAGTCCTCAGTCACTCCTTTCATAATAAACCAATTTCTGGCATTGTTGTAGAAGGGAAATAAGCTTCGTCCCGACAAGTGTCTAAAATAGTACAAATGTCGCCTCTGTTTCTAGAATAAAAAATTCTGAACACAAAAGTTTTCGAGTTGGAAACGAAAAAAAAAATCGAGTATTCATCAACAAGTCTTATGATACAGATAGATACAATTTTAACAATGAAATATTCCATTTTCTGATAGATTGGTGATTACTAAGCGCTAGATATTTACGACCGCTGTAAAATGTTATTGAATAACTTTTTTATTTCCAGCTCTCCTGAGTTTCTATATCACTCGTAGATTTAACACGCCTAGACAAATTTATTACCTACAAAATCATACTAACACTTTGTAGTTGAGCGACTGTGCTCGTTGATTAATGACCTTTGTTCCTAATTCTCGCCTTATCAATTTATATTGAAACAGCAAATAAATTGTACGTATGAGCAGTATAATGCAATCATAATAATATTAAAAAAGGTGATGACGATTTTTTTAAAAATGTATTAAAGTGAGACGTTTTTATACTATTAGCTTGTTGACTTCAGACGCTCAAAATGTCCCATATCTAACCGTTTATCTTCATTATTATTCTTCTGGTATACGCTGGAGGAGAAAATTACGAGAAAGCTACTTGCGGAGATCCTTCTCTCTCTTGTTTTGAATTGAGGGCACCAAGACACCTGACACCTTTTTTGCATGGGTATGTGACAATATTTCAAAGAAATTGGAAAAAAGTACGCCCTTCACTATGTTCTGGAATTTTTACCAATAAAAACACCTCCCTTTCATCAGCGTACCTTAAATTCTTCCTACGGAACTACAATTTACTATTACTTCTTACGAAGCGGTTTTGACCGTGCCTTTGCCTCCCATCTTGTGCTTTTTTTTAGGGCTACAGGCTACATGAGGGAAATCCACGTTGGGCAACTCCCCTTTAATAGCATAGGAAGGGATTTGAAAGGGGGGATGCGGAAGGGTAGAGGAAGGTAGCCAAAGGTTAACTAGGGCATTGGGTACTTGTTCCAAGCCCTTCAGATAGCGGGAGAGGAGTTTTCTGTGGGGACGCAGCATTTCCTTCTTCGTACCTCGACTAGTTTAGGAGGCAGCTGGACGACTATTACAATGGGAAAAGCGAACAACTCTTACCGTATGCCCAAGGTCTGTGACCCCGGAACATACACCTCTCAAAACAGGCCGAGGTGCCTCGGCATGTGGGAACCTTAGTTCAAAAAAACCAGAGAGATGTGAGAGCATCCCCAAAGGTAGCCCCCGCCAGAGCTCTCTGGGAAGGTTCACCTGCGAGAAATCCTCTCGCAGGCTTCCTTCGTTTTTAGGAAAAGGCATTTTTTTTTAGGGCAACAGGCTACATGAGGGTGATCCACATTAGGCAACTCCCCTTTAATAGCATAGGAAGGGATTAGAAAGGGGGGATGCGGAAGGGTAGAGGAAGGTAGCCAAGGGTTAACTAGGGCCCCCGGGCTATGGTTTAAGGATCCTACCCGGCATTCGCCTAAAGAAATGCAGGGAAAACCCTAGAAAAACCTGCATCGGGTAGGTCGGGCATTGGGTACTTGTCCCACGCCCTTCCGATAGCGGGAGAGAAGTTTGCTGTGGGGACGCAGCTTACCCCTCGCCATGCCTTGGCCTGTTTAGGAGGCAGCTGGCCGACTATTCCAATAGGAATAGCGGACAACTCTTACCGTATGCCCAAGGTCTGCGACCCCGGAACATACACCTCTCAAAACAGACCAAGGTGCCTCGGCATGTGGGAACCTTAGTTCAAAAAAACCAGAGATATGTGAGAGCATCCCCAAAGGTAGCCCCCGCCAGAGCTCTCTGGGAAGGTTCACCTGCGAGAAATCCTCTCGCAGGCTTACTTGCTTCCTCATGTAGGAAAAGGCATCCCCAAAGGTAGCCTCTTCGTATCTCTCCTACAAGGTTCTGCCTGCGAGAGAATCCTCTCGCAGGCTTATCCACCTATCATGTGCTTTTTTTTTTAGGGCAACAGGCTACATGAGGGTGATCCACGTTGGGCAACTACCCTTTAATAACATAGTAAGGGATTTGAAAGGGGGAATGCGGAAGGGTAGAGGAAGGCAGCCAAAGGTTAACTAGGGCCCCCGGGCTATATTTTAAGGATCCTACCCGGCATTCGCCTAAAAGTACTGCAGGGAAAACGCTAGAAAAACCTTCATCAGGTAAGTCGGGCATTGGGTACTTGTCCCACGCCCTTCCGATAGCGGGAGAGGAGTTTGCTGTGGGGTCGCAGCATGCCCTTCTCCGTACCTCGACCAGTTTAGGAGGCAGCGGGCCGACTGTTCCCATGGGAACAGCGAACAACTGTTACCGTATGCCCAAGGTCTGCGACCCCAGAACATACACCTCTTAAAACAGGCCGAGGTGCTTCGGCTTTTGTGAACCTTAGTTCAAAAACGGAGAGGAAAAGGCAAACCCAAAGGTAGCCCCTTCGTATCTCTCCTAAAAGCTTCTGCCTGCGAGAGAAAATCCCTCGAGAGAATTCTCTCGCAGGCTTTTTTTTACCTATCATGTGCTTTTTTTTAGGGCAACAGGCTACATGAGGTTGATCCACATTGGGCAACTCCCCTTTAATATCATAGGAAGGGATTAGAAGGGGGGATGCGGAAGGGTAGAGGAAGGTAGCCAAGGGTTGCTAGGGCCCCCGGGCTATGGTTTAAGGATCCTACCCGGCATTCGCCTAAAGAAATGCAGGGAAAACCCTAGGAAAACCTGCATCGGGTAGGTCGGGCATTTGGTACTTGTCCCACGCCCTTCCGATGACGGGAGAGGAGTTTGCTGTGGGGTCGCAGCTTACCCCTCGCCATGCCTTGGCCTGTTTAGGAGGCAGCTGGCCGACTATTCCAATAGGAATAGCAGACAACTCTTGCCGTATGCCCAAGGTCTGCGACCCCGGAACATACACCTCTCAAAACAGACCGAGGGGCCTCGGCTTGTGGGAACCTTAGTTCAAAAAAAACCAGAGAGATGTGAGAGCATCCCCAAAGGTAGCCCCCGCCAGAGCTCTCTCCTATCATGTGCTATTCACCGTTTCAACTTTACGTAATTCCTTTATTACCGTAGCTGCGTGTTTGCTGATGTTCTTGCCCTCGCCTGTTGACTCCAGTATCACAGACACCAGATTTACAGTTGTTATTTCGCTGACTCGAGACTCCTAGGTCAGTTTCTAGAGGTCTATGCTCTGAAGTCGCTGACTTTGGGAACACGTCAAGAGTTGTCCACTATTAATATTTAAACAGCCATCCAGTTGCCTCCGCCTGGTCGAGGCATGGCGACGGGAATGCTGCGTCCCTATAGCAAACCGCGTCTCCAGACACCAGAAGAACTAGTAACGAAAACCCGTGTCCCATTCTAACGCTTCCTGTGCTATATTAAATGGGAAACGCCACCAAGTGGATTGCATTCAGGTAGCCAATTTCCTATATGTATACATACATGGTTGAAATTAATACATTGTGTCTATGACGAAAGCATTTAATCGGATCAGTTTCAAAAATGTTACTATCAAATTAAAATTAGGTGAGCATAGTAATATATTAGCTTGGTCAAAATATATAATAATTCAATCATATATAAATTAATTAACGATGTATAAAGTTTAAAATTTTCGCCGTAGGAATTTTTAGATAAATACAGTTTTGGAATATGAAGACATTGATTGCAATGTCCAAAGCTTCTTCGACATCTAAGTAAATATTTTGAAGAACTGTACCTTTTTAATTCTTGTGACTGATTAGAGAATATGGAGCTATTTAATTAAGAATATCAGTCGTAATAAAGTAATAGAAATTGTGTTTATTTAAGAAGTATACTATTTATTAAAGCAGGGATTAACAACATTATTCATTAGAGTGCCTGATATACTGTAACTACATAATTATTTGTAAATAATATAATCTCAAGAGGCGTTAACGATACAAATCTTTGTCATAATGAAATCTGGCACACACAAAAACCGAATTATATGTATTAAGCTTACTGAGGATAATGAGGCGACTGTAAGCTGTTTGATAGTATATTTTATTGTACACGAGTCAAAAAAATGCTAAAGGTTGAATATATTTGCAAATATTGTGACAAAGCTGTAGCATATTTGTGTACAGATGAATTAAAGAAGCTCAAACATATAAGTTAAACTTTGATTTGCAATAGCTAACAGAAATAAACATATTATACGAGACACAGCTAAATGAATACATAATTCCAGAATTATTCTATTGACTCACAATAAGCTTTTGTAACCAAAGTTTTGTGAACCTATTTCGATGCTGAATTCAAGGAATTTTTGACATTATTATAGAAGTTTTGATTCAATATAATTTACGTTTTTACCAAGTTATAATAAAGAGTAAAAGAATATTGAATTTTAAATTTCTAATACAAAAATTAAAATATTTTATAAAGATAAAATGTGTACGTAAATTTGAAAATTTAATTAATGTAAAGAGGATTAATTCTCGACAGTTTATTAATTTTTTGAATTATTGGGAATTTAATGGCAATCTTCTTATTTTTCAGAATAGTTGTCTGTCGAGTAATAACTTTTATAATCAGGAAATAATTTAAAAATGTGGAGTTTAAATATTACGAATGGCTGGAGAGGACTGAGGTGTTTACAGAGGATTGAGTACCTTAACCAGCAACGATGTTGACAATGGTAAATCTCGGTTTACAAAAATAAATACCTTGTGGAGAAAGGCTCAAAAAGAAAATGACTGTCATTAACGTTCCGGTTACTATTAAAAGCCATCAGAACTGAGATCTTCCAAATAAATAATTTTAAAAAATTAATTACTGAAAATGTTCTTTGGTATTTGAAAATAGGAAACTGAAAATAATAAATTTGCTTCTCCTTCTTTAACGTTGTTACAATGGTTCCTAAGTATCGGAAATATAATATGTAACGAAGTTGGGATAACAACTGTGAATAATTATTAATTTATGGGCCAATTTCCCGATATATTGCGTGAGTTCGATAAGCGCAAACGATAATTGTCAGCGTTGAACAAAAAAAAAAGATCTTATCAAAATCGAATGAAGAGAAGAGAAGATACATTCAATTTTGAATGATTTAGCAATGAATATACTCATTAGGGACTTCATGAATCCTGATCATGGTTCCTCAAAAATTGTTGTTATAATCGTGAATGTAGTTTATATTTGATTAAAAATCAGATTTATTCGAGGAAAAACTTTTTTACGTATTTGTGAGTATATTCGGTTATATTTTATTACGTTTGCAAAGATGTTTTGATGCGCAAGAATTATTACTCGTTTTCCATGTTCGGTTATTGAATGGAATTTCTCCTGGATTTCCATTAGAATTTCATTTGAGGGCTTCGGTTTGGATGATGGGAAGTGAATCAGTGAGGGTTAAATGTTTTCTTGATGTGGAAGAAGGAATTTGTTTAGCGAGCAGTTCTGCGACGAAAATTGATGGTGAATGCTTTAGTGACATGGAAGTTGAAGGGTTTGTCGAATACAGACACACACACACACACACACACATATATATATATATATATATATATATATATATATATATATATATTGCAATAATCAAATGGAAGGCGTTAAATTAAATTAAAGGAAATGATTATCAAAAATTTACAAACAAAAATATTTATTTCATTTTGTGGCAATAAAAGATAATTACAAACAAAATTTGAGATCTGTCCTCTCAGGGCCTCTACTGGGTTTGATAATGAACACAAAAAAATGATTTTAAATCTTATTAACAAAACAGTTTACAATTTACCTAAACAACATGCCGATAGAATGAAAGAAATTAAAAAGTAAAGAAATTAAAAAGTAAAGAAATTAACATTGATTTACAATTAAAAGGGAACAAAATCTGACTTTATCCTTTAATTTGCGTTTACAATATTATTCAAAATTATGTTACTTACGGACCGTCGGTCTGGTACCAGAACAATCAATTTTACCTCGTTCGGGCACTTTTACACTCTTTAATTATTTAATATCAGGCCTTGGTTTTCACTGATTCTACACTTCACTTTAATATTTGGCAAGATTGG
The DNA here is from genome assembly GCA_037074705.1 of Zhengitettix transpicula. Lineage (NCBI taxonomy): Eukaryota > Metazoa > Arthropoda > Insecta > Orthoptera > Tetrigidae > Zhengitettix > Zhengitettix transpicula. Next base: position 188,049,459 of record CM073590.1, read on the forward strand.
CTGTATTCCGTTGAATGCTCCGCTCCACAATAATTTACCAATGTTCTCCTGGATTAATTTCTCCACGAAGATTTTGGAAAGTTCTATTCTGACGAAACTGGTATTACTTTACAATATTCACGTTGCAATATCTCGGTGAATGTTTTACTCTGTTCAATTTTATAAAGACCGTTCTCTGCAACGTTTTCACCGTCGGCCGCTTCTTTTCTCCAATGATTCACCAACTTTATTATACTATGCTCGACGATGTCTGACCTCTGTACAATCCAGACCACAACGAACAACTTACTCTCCTTTAGCGCGCGTAAACGCCATCCCGCGCTCTCAATAATAGGAACAGAGGTCACCACACATTGTCGCTCGGATCGCTCTCGCTATAATACAAACTTTTTGCTAAACAATTCAAATTTATTTCAAAACAATTAAATGATTAATTAATTGGCATTACAATATATATATATATATATATATATATATATATATAAATGATTTGTTTTATTCTTTGTAGTTTCACACGTAGCTGCTTTTTTCCCATTCATCTGGAGTTAGTGATCTTTTGGATCAGTTAGGGTTGTGGTGATATTGAAGGAGTGATATTATATTCGCTTCCATTTTGCTTCAGAGTTTTTTATGTGCAAATATTTTTTATAATTAATTCTTAACAGAATTGTTGGCCATTATATATTATAAATACTGAGCGTTCTTTTAATTTCATTCGTCCCACAACTCGATATTAATTATTGCTAAAAGTTTTAAGTTAAGGTCTGTTTTGAATTAATAAAACAATTCATTTATAGTATAATTTTACAAAGATATAAGAGGCACACTTAAGTACACACAGAAACAAATTAATACAATAAACAAGCGCAACAAAACAATTAACAGGTTATTAAATTCACACAGTTTTGAAAGAGGGTACAATTATACTATCAAACTAATCATTTGTAAATACATCCTCTGAAGGAAAATACCTGAAGAGGATACAAAACGGTATCGAAACGTTGTTGCAATATAAATAAAAAATAAAAAGTGTCAGTTTAAGGTCAATCGTTTTATTAATTCAAAACAGTCGTTAAATTAAAACTTTTAACAAAAATTAATATCGATTTGTGGAACGAATTTAAATTAAAAGAAAGCACAGTATTTATAATATATAATGGCCAATAATTGTCTTAATAATTAATTATAAAAAATATTTGCACATAAAAACTCTGAACCAAAATTAAAACCTTATATTACAATAAATGGAAGCGAATATAATATCACCCATTTAATATCACCCCAATCTGAACTGATCCAAAAGATCACCAACACCACAAGAACAAACTAATAATTTGTAAACACCTCCTCTGTAGGAAAATACCTGAAGAGGATACAAAAAGGTATCGAAACGTTGTTACAATATAAATAAAAAGTGTCCATTTAAGCTCATCAATCGTTTTATTAATTGAAAACAGACGTTAAATTAAAACTTTTAGCAAAAATTAATATCGAGTTGTGGGTCGAATGAACTCAAAATAACGCACAGTATTTATATTATATGATGACCAAGAATTGGGTTAACAATTAATTATAAAAATATTTGCACATAAAAAACTCGGAACCAAAATTAAAACCTCACATTACTACAAATATAAGCGAATATAATATTACCCATTGAATATCACCACAACCCGAACTGGTCCAAAAGATCACCAACTCCAGAAGAATGGGATAAAAGCAATTATAGGAAAAGTCTCCTATGCAGGAAAGTACCTGAAGAAGATACAAAAATATATCGAAACGTCGTTACAACATAAAAAAGTGTTTTATTATTGCTAAACGAGTTCACACTGATTTGATGGACTTTTATTTTACCTTTTTACTTGTGCATCAGATCTATAAAACTAGGCGTCAGTACACTATCCAAACCTTCGTGGATTGTTTAGACTGCGTAGTAGCCAAGCACGTGACGATATTGTTCTTAAGCTTTCTAGTGTAGGCAATTGTCGCAAGTTTAGGAGGAGGTCCGCACTAGAAAGAGCCGCCCCCTACGGAGCCCTGCGGGAGGCGGTCTCTGGCGGCGAAGTCCCCGTGCGAACTCCGCAGTGCCCATAAAGCACCAGGTAAACACCGACAAACACTGCAACAACAGTCGCACCCAGGGGTCTCCCTACGGCCTGTTATTACAGAGCAGCAGCCCCGGGCCGTTCTCACAAGAACAAGGAATTACCTCCGTAAGTGACAATCTGCGCTCTCGCTGCGAGCCCTCGCTGAATTCTCTACACGACTCGAAAGGGGGACACGATTTCATAAAGAACGAATTACAAAGGAGTTACAAATGTTTAACTTAAATTCCCACCCTTCTTGCGGCACTTTATTCGAGTCAATTTACTGATTACGTTATCGCTCGGCGGAAGCAGGTTCTGCATTGTTGGGAGTCAAGTCACGCATTATTCACTAGCAATTCACGACGCAGGTCACGCAGAGTAAGACATGTTTTCAACATGCGTGTAAAATATTCAAGTTATTGCTTTATATTTCAAACCACGAAAAGATCCATATAAGAAACAAGGTTACTTCTAAATACGACCACTTTTAGTTTGCGGATAACATTATTTTAACACGCACTTTCTGCAACAATATTTAATTCTAAACGCAATATTGTAGTGGATTACAAATTATTCTATGTAATGGTATTCTGTATGGATCGTTGACGCAGATTAATACGTCACAAGTCTGTCAAGCAATTCTCAATGAATTAGATATCGGAATAATTAATAAACGAGGCTCATTTTAGTCTCCTTTTACAGATTACACTATTTTACTGTATAAAGTGGTACCTCGGTTAACGACGAGGGTGCTGTAAGAAAAGGGCCAAGTATTAACGACGCATTGTTAGAATACGATTTCTAATTTTCGTATTCAGCCTCATAGGGTAAGACATTATAAGAGTCACGCTGCTCGGACGTGTGACCATTCATAGCCATTTTCATCAAAAGTAATGTTAAAATTTTTGTTATAAAAACCCGCACATTAATAATCAAAGCATTTATACTGTATTGTAACTTTTTACGTACACGTCCCACCCCAGGGTTTTTTCGTCTTAGTGAAGGACCCCGAAAATCCTGTTGTTGACGTCATTTTATCTTCTTAACAACATGGAGGAACAGAGCAACTACCTCGCTCGCTACAATGTAGTAAATAATGGTTTTGGCGAGGAGGAGAAATGAAATATATTTTCAATTATACCATGTTGGTAACCGTGCCGTGGGTGACAACGAAAGACGAAAAAATGCCGTTATCTGAAGTACTGATGTTTAGGTTGAAAGAATCGTAATATGAATTTACGGAAGATTTTAGTACTAGAACATGAATGGGTATAAGAAGAAGCAAAACATTTGAATAATAATTATTGAACATGAAAGTAACTATTTTTCTTTTGGGGTAACAGGCTACATGAGGGTAATCCACATAGTGGCAACTCCCCTTTAACAGCATAGAAATGGCTTTGAAAGGGGGGATGCGGAAGGGTAAAGGAAGGTAGCCAAGGGTTAACTAGGATCCTACGCGGCATTCGCCTAAAGAAATGCAGGACAAACCCTAGAAAAACCTGCATCAGGTAGGTCGGGCATTGGGTATTTGTCCTACACCTTTCCGATAGCGAGAGAGGAGTTTTCTCTGGGGACGCAGAATTCCCTTCTCCGTGCCTTGACCAGTTTAGGAGGCAGCTGGCACACTATTCCAATGGGAATAGCGGACAACTCTTACCGTATGCCCAAGATCTGTGACCCCGGAACATACACCTCTCAGAACAGGCCGAGGTGCCTCGGCTTGTGGGAACCTTAGTTCAAAGAGGAAAACGCATCCCCAAACGTAACCCCTTCGTGTCTCTCATATAAGGTTCTACCTGCGAGAGAACATCCCTCGCAAGTACTGCCTGCGAGAGAATAGCCCTCGCAGGAGTACTTACATTGAAAGTAACATTTTTTTTAGGGCAACAGGCTACATGAGGGTAATCCACTTTGGGCAACACCCCTTTAATAGCATAGGAAGGGATTTGAAAGGGGGATGTGGAAGGGTAGAGGAAGGTAGCCAAGGGTTGCTAAGGCCCCGGGCTATATTTTAAGGATCCTACCCGGCATTCGCCTAAAGAAATGCAGGGAAAATCCTAGAAAAACCTGCATCAGGTAGGTCGGGCATTGGGTACTTGTCCCACGCCCTTCCGATAGCGGGAGAGGAGTTTGCTCTGGGGACGCAGCATTCCCTTCTCCGTGCCTCGACCAGTTTATGATGCAGCTGGCCGACTATTCCAATGGGAATAGCGGACAACTCTTAGCGTATGCCCAAGGTCTGTGACCCCGGAACATACACCTCTCGGAACAGGCCGAGGTGCCTGTTCCGTCTGCAAATTGAACCATTAAGAGCAACTGCAAAAAGTCTGTACTCATTTCAGGCGTGAACCTACTTGATTCAGCCCTCCCTGCCTAATATTATATGCAATATATGCCATAATTTTCATTGCAATAATATTGAAATTTTAGTCATTAAACTAAATTTATTGAAATTTAATTTATCAGAAATAAAACAACTTAAACTACATTAAATGCACATCAAACATCTTAAAATTGAGTGAAGTTTAAAAATCAATAATTTTTAACTTTTGGTATAATTTTTTTATTTATTTAAAAAATTTAAAAAATCTGTTTAAAGATGTAATTTTAATGTGAAATAATTTAGGTTCATAATTACTTATTAGTAGTAATATTTATTACTAAATTTAGATGGAAGAATAATAATAATGTAAAGTTGGAAATTTGTGATTTGAAATATTGTTTGTTTGACCACAAAAAAAATTGTTATCGTTATGCTGAATAAAATATAAAAGTGTCTGTAAAAAAGGTCGTTAAATTATTTAATTTATTTATAATATTTACACATGTACACATATAGAAGTACACATTAAAAATCAAAACAGAATAAGTAAAAACCCAACACGAGAAAACACAAAGACAAAAGACGAACGGGCGACTCTGAGAGATTGAATGACGAGAAATCTGACCAAGGGTTAATCCCTGAGTTAGGGCATTGACCGTGTCCTAGCCGACCTTCCGGGATTTCTTGGAAACGAAACATTCATTGCCAGTATTACGTGGAATAATTTGCAATGTTATCTATACTGCAACCAATATATCTGGATAAAATTTATTCTACATATTCATTGTGCAGAATCTTGTTAATTTTATGTGATTGGGTTAGTGATTTGGGAACATTAAGAAATTATTAAAGAGGTAGAACAAAACTATCTATATCGAAAGGACAAAAAATCGCTAGGAATAATATGTAAACTATGGATGTAAAGAAATCGTAAGAATAACAAAACAAAGTTAAAGTGAAATATTTACCCTGGTTGAAAATTAATAATAATAAAGATAGCCAAATTCAGACAAAATAAGTGTTAATATAAATACTCGTCAACTGACGAGTGCAGTTGTGTCACTCTAGGCTCTTCTTAGCACCTGAAAAACGTTGTGTGGTACTTATATTATCACTTATTTTGCCTGTATTGGGCTATATTTCTCATTATAGAAACAAAGTTATGTTTATTTATTGATTATTTTAGAAAGGATTAATACTTTATCATACTGCCTGTTAAATAATCTAAACCTATTACTTCAAAATTTATTACGATTGTTTATTAACATTTTCAAATCAGAACCAGAGTCGAATCCTTCTTCAACTCACCGACCCAACTTGTAACTCACTCTCCACGAGTTCCTCAACGGCTCAACTGAGAGACTCGTCCACGAGCCGACGGCTCAAGAGCTGACTCAAGCAACTCACTCTCGAATATACGACTCGAACTTTTAGCCATTACTCTATCTACTGAGAACAGTTCTTCTACACGAACCGACTCTTTGTATCGATTCTCGATTATTTTCTCCATCTATATTTCTAACAGTAAACAATTTTTCGTCTTCAAGAAGTAAAGATCGTCAGTTGAAAGCATCGAGACGTGAATCCGTGTGCCGTATTGGCATTGACTAGTCAGTTAAGTCCAGTCTCCTTCATTTGGGGTGACTTATGCATATTTATTTTGAAATCTTGTGAGACGAATTTTAAGTTCGCTGCGTTAACGTCTATAAATACTTCATTTTTTAATTAAAAGATAATCAGACTCCTAGGATATCGCCTTGGAATTTCCATGAGCTACCAATAAAGACTTCCCTCCCCAGGCCGGGATAGATAGATAGATAGATTTATTCACCATTAGCCCTCTAAAGAGGAAATAGGATTCGTCACAAATGTACAGTAAATAAATTGCATATAAACTTATAATACACAAAAACACACACAAAAATTCATATCTGTTTACATTAGTCTAGTCACTACAATCATACACACTATTTATAGGAAACACGCACACGACACTAATCACTTCCTGGTATTAATCTCCTGTCGCTAGGTACGGAGGGATATCGTCATAGATATTTACTAAAACAGAAAGCAGAGGCAGGAAAACAGAACCAAAAGGAGAAAACTTGACAAACTATTTACATATTTATAGCATATTCGGCAATTTTGTAGGCAAGGCAGTGCAACGAATGTGAGGCCGATTCAAAAATTCGTGTACGGAGTAATAAGTTCCATTGACAAGGAAAGTTTTACACTCCTTGACGAATAAGTTGTAGTTGTTGATGTTCTTTACATGATCAGGAAGGCTGTTAAATAGTGCGATACCGGAATAATGAACGCTAGACTCATAGAGACTGAGGCTGTGCTTGTCAGACCTAAGAACTGAACGGTTTCTTGTGTCATAGCCATGATTGTCCCCGTTACTTGCAAAAAGGTTCATGTTGCGTTTAACAAATTTTAGTATTTCTAATATGTAAGCGCTAGGTAGAGTCAGAATATGGAGTCTTTTGAACAGCGGTCTGCAGCTTTCTCTAGCATCTGAACCTGATATAATTCTAATGGCTCGTTTTTGCAGTTTGAAAGCATCCACACCACGAGAACAATTGCCCCAGTTGGCAATACCGTAACACATATGTGAATGAAAGTAGGCAAAATAGACTAGTGAAGCAGTTTTGGTATCAACTTGTTGCATCAATAGTCTCAATGAATAACAAACAGAACTAAGCTTGCGCAGGAGGCGATCAATGTGCAAGTTCCATTTTAATTTACTGTCGACCTGCAAGCCGAGGAAAGTCGCATGATCTGAGAACTTATTCGTTACGATGTTGTTGGTTTCTGTTGTAAAACGAACTAACTTAGTTTTCTGTACATTGAGCGTTAATTTATTGTCTACAAAATTGCTGAATAACTGTCGGGTTAAATACGCGCAATCTGACGAGAAATATTCATTACAAATTGTCGTTTACCCTTATAATTCATATGAAGTCCGTGAGTGGTATAACCAGAACGGGGTAGGTTATTAAATAGATCAACAATACTCACATTTTTAATTTTATCAAGGCCCATAGTCAGTAGTCGCCGGTTTTCGAAGATGGTCCGGCGCTGAGCAGCAGGGTCGTCGTGTCTCGCTGGGATGCGGCTCACGAAGATCTTCTTAGCTCGCATCTTTGGCAGCACTTTCTGGAGTACAGTCCAGTCCACTTTACCTTTTTCACTAATGTCGTTTGTACCACCCACTGGTACAACGGCATCTGCATCATTAGTTAAGGCTGGTGCGTCCTTAACTACTTCCGATAGAGGGGCTCCGGGCTTCACAATACCACAAACTTCAAAGTCTTTGCCCAGTTCTTCTTTTAATAGTTCACTACACCCGCGTCCGTGAGATGACATTAAAAGAACTATTTTCTTCTTTTTCTTCGTTGCTGGCAAAGTTTCTGACATATCTTCTGTATTGCACGGTAACATGAAGAATGCCGACTGGGAGATGGAGCTGAAGAACCTAATGGAGAAGTGCAAGTTACCTAGAGTAATATACACGGATGCGTTAATAACCTGCGAAGGAATTGGATGCGCTATAGTTTCAGACGAGTTTGATTAAAGTCTCTACAAATAGAAACGCATCTATAACTACGGCGGAAATATATGTCATATATAAGGTATTTATACGATGAATGCAAGAACCAAACAAAAATAATTTAATCCTAACATACTATCTGGCTGCAATAAATACAATAACCAACGAAAAGATATGGAATGGTACCGTCAATAAAAACATGGGAAACCCTATGGCTATTCTAAATAGCAATATTAAGGTAATACGGTAATGGTAGGATGAATACCGGCACACAGAGGAATAGAGGCAAACGAAAGGGCGGATAAAAGTGCAAAGATGGAGGCATTCCAACAAAAAAAAACGACAGTCCAATATGCAAAAAAAATGATGGGGGGGGGGGGACAAGCCTATGTCAGATACTGTAGAAAAAATGGTACAAGTGTAGAAGAGGAAGAAATGAAGGGATTTTTTACAACGAAGTCGACAACTTCAAGGAAATATCCAACGCTGGCAATCTGTCACGGAGACAGCAGGTGGTTGTTGCTAGGTTTAGAACTCTCCATTTTAACCTCACCCATTCTCTAAGTCACCGCGACCTACATGTGACGTATGCAAGGCTGCCCTGACGATCCAGCGTATCCTCTACGACTGCCCAAAGCACGACAGAACTAGAATATCCACAATTCAGAAATACTCGAGAAGGGAGATATGTACCTTGGCAGCGGAAATAAATAACCTACCAAAGTTTAGCAAGGAAACCGGAATTCAAGATCTAATTTAAATAGAGAATGAATCTGAGACTAAGAATAAAATGTACTAATAGTAATAATTTCATGGAGGAGTCGCCAATGACTGTTATGTTGACGCGACTATAAACAATAATTTTTTTTAAAAAAAAAGGTTTTTTTATATAGTGTAGCTAGTTCCTTGTTACGGTTCTGCCGCGACCGGGGAGCCCGCGCCGGGGTGTTTCCCTTCCACGTATAGGTATGAGGTAATTTCAATATCGGGAACATTGGCATTATAGTGGTGCCAGCGTGAGTCTCTCGAGCCCTTAATTAGGGACACTGCTGAGCCATTCTGCGAGAGCAGTCACAATGTTGTGTTTTAGTGAAGTCACGGGGCGCTCCAGGGGAGAGTCCCGACTTCACACGGCCTTGCCAGCGGGAACAAGCTGCCTGTCTGCCGTACACACCTGCCTACATCGTCGGAACAAGCTGTTTACGACACGCTAAATTTGCTCACACTGGTAACGACGTAGAGCTGTTTCATCAGCAGCGGAAACTCTAAATAAAACGTGTCTACTTGGCCGCCCGTTTCAACAAAGTGAACAGATTAAAATGAATTTTCATATTTTAATAAAATCTTTATAGAATATAGGATAATGAAATATGGCCAAGAACCGTCAGAATAAATTTATTTTAGGAATTAATTAATAATAAAACTGCATTAAAATTTTTTCAAAGAAAAACACGCTTCTTCCCTTTATTTTCGACAACTTTTGTATTTCAGTTCTGCTGCGACCGCACTCCTGTGTAGTTTGTGAATAAGTGCCTCGGAAAAGCTTCTAAAGTTTGTGTTATTTTTTCATTAGGATGTGAATTACGTTTTAACATTTAGCATATTTAGGGTGAGTGTTTTCTTAGTTTCATTGTGTTAGTATAAAGTGACCACATTTTCATTGAGACAAAGCGGGACAAATGGGATGAATTGAGAATTACAATTTAGTTATATATATTTTATTGTATACATTCATATACTTGTACAATAATGTATTTATTATTAATTATTGGTAACTGTAAAAATATTTGTAAAAAATAATTTATTGAGCATCATGATTTTTAATCAAATTAAATATTTTATTTTAAAAAAATTATGATTTTCTTTCACGGTCATATTTGTGATCCGAGTGAATACTTTGCAATAGATTCGGATCATTTATTAAAATGTCAAGAAATATTTCACATGAATTGGTCAAATTATATTTTACACTTAATATAGATTTTAAAGTTTTAATGTTCAACTGCGTTTTTTCAGTTGTCCATATTTTATTGATACTAGAAAAAAACACGTTCTGTTGCTGCATTTGTTCCTGGAAGGGAGAGCGCGAACTCTACAATTTTCAAAATATTTTGATAAGGAATATTATTCTGTTTAAAATTAAGGAATAACTCCGTCCATTTTTTGTCTGTTTCCACATTTGTAGACAACCAACATTTAATTTTTCTATCTGTAACATATATTTTTACCAATGAAAACTCATCAAAAAGATCATTTTCGCAAATATTATTTTTCGGAAAATGGTTACTAATATATTCAAAAGATTTTTCCACATATTCCCATAAAATCTCGTTTTTTAATGTCACCCAATGAAAATTTTTAATATCATCGAATTGAACTGTCCATTCTTCAAGATATTCCAAGCAGTTATTATAAAAAATTTTGACATGTTTCAGAAAATCCGATCGTTTATTGGTTTCGCCCGGCAATGAAACAAAATCTAATATTCTAATTTTAATTCCTGTTTCTGGATCAAAAAATCTAACAATTGTGGGAAATAATTTTAAATCTTTATGGTTTGAAGCATCAGAATATATGGATATAAATGCAACTGAACTATATTCCATTAACAACCAGGTATTCCAAGCTAAATAAACGCTGCAGATTACAATTAAAAAAAGGAATTACACCGTTTTACCGACCGAAATTTATAAAACATTGGCCTACTTCCAAGTGAACTATATAATTAAATTTTTTTATCACTATTTTTCATTTATCAAGAAAAATCGATGTAGTCTTAGTTCTCGTATGTCTACCCCACTGACTTTGTTCCCCTCTCAAAATAAAACGGTTAAACCAATTTTGATAAAACTTTACTTTTCTGTTGTATAATTGAGTTTTTATCCGTATAAAAATTGGCATCTACCATCTCGAGAGATTCTAAGTTTGGAATGCTTTTTATGTGAAAACGGTCGAACCGATTTCAATTAAACGTTTCATTAATGTACAGAAACGTGAGAAATTTTAGAAACATAGAAAAATGCCACCATGTATCTTGCAAATACTATTTTTTTGGCTTTTCACAAGAGCCGATTTCCGTAAAACGTTATATCGTTGCTATAAAAAGGTGTAACCTGTTTGGGAAAGTATTTTGCTCGCTTTACAAAAACCTTAAAATTATCATGGATAAAGAGAAGAAGAAACAATCATATTTGAATCAAAAACTATACTGGATCGGTCAATTTAAAGTAACGCGTTATGGAAGAATGAAATTAGTTTCCAAGTACTATCCTATCAATAATATATACTACATAAAAATGCCAAATTCTAATCGGAACGTTGGGAACTATGCAAAAAATTGCATTTTCACAGTGCCAACTTAAATTAAATTATGAAATAAAAATTAATTTCTGATTTATATGTGCAAAATTAATGGTATTGGTAATTTTTAGAATTTATGGTACTATCCGATTATTTTGTAATTTGTATTTACCTCTTTCGGTTGGAAGACGCGCTGTTCTGGTTACAGTTAAATTAAAAAAAAAATTCCATTCTCTGTCAGTTGAAAATGCAATATGCGGCGATCTCAGATATTCATATCGATGGGACAGATTTATTCTTCACAGAAACGGACAAAAGGAATTCTCATTAACGAGAGTAGTGCAGAATCGCATCTCAGTTGACAGAAGCGTATTAGATAATTAATTCCCGGGTACGCTCGCTCTGTGGAATTTCGTTAATATTTTCGGGCAGCAGAAAACTGACAGTAATGGCGTGTTTGAAGTTTCTTGTTCACGTAGCAGTAATGAAATCCCGTTTCGGCGTGCAAGTGATATTGCGAAGAAAGTAATTAAACGATTAAATTATTAAAATTTCGGGGAGATAATTTGTAATAATTGCATACACTTTGCGACTTAAGTGATGCTAATTCGATTAATTTGCGGAGATAAAAAGAGACGCGAGTGCACATTAGAGTCTGGGAGCGGTGCGGTGTAATACGGTGAACCGTCCGTTACGACAAAGCGCCAGAATTGAAAACGCCAAGGTGTTGTGTTGCGAGATTATTTTCCGCTGCACGCCTATAATCATGCTTCCGAAGAGGGTACTAAAATCTCAACAAAGGGTTCATTCTCTGCGCACTGAAACTCAAAGGATGTATCGCCGGATTATATGACATCCTAATTAAAATATCCAAATAGAATAGAACTCTTTGACTTTCAAAGAGTACCGGTATTTATTTTTTAAAGGACCGTGTCTGGTTTATTTCTTCGCTGAAAATGTGATTGTGGCTTCATTATTAATTCAAAAGTATATTTCTGTAGGATTTTGTTTGTGTAATAAAAAAAAAAGTCCCAATGTCATGGCTTACCACTAGGCTTGGATGTTCCAACCCACAGTGAAACTTTCATGGAAACTTCTCATTTCTCGGAAGTTCGTGTCATGCAGAGGAATTATAAATGCTAAATCATCTCATATAACTAATGTGCTCCTAAGGTAGCGTAGTTACAATCTGAAATCTATTTGTGATATATTTCACAGCTCTGGTCCTAAGTCCCTCTTTTATCACTGATTATTCTGTTCCTCAACGATAATTTGAGGCACGAGAGTACGTTTGTTATTTAATGCTATTGTATATCATACAATTTCCAGCCTACCGAAACTTATATCATCAACGTTAACCTAATCGTTGATCCTGTGGTACAGTCTGCAAAAAAATCTGTAATAATCTGATGTTGGCTCGGTTTTTAAATAGAAACGCGTTCGCTGGGAACAAAAATTGTTGTAGAAACTGTGCGTTGTCGGTGCTTCTACGAGACCTTATGTCAGATTGTATATATTGTGGTAATTACGAATATGTAATTACTTGATAAATAAAATTTTACTATTTTCATTATCGGCGGCGTAAATATGAGGCCATTGCATTATAGCTTAAGGATTATCCACAAGAATATGGAACCTATAATGCTTTCTTGATAGAGTTGCATTGTTGCCTCAGACAGCATTGAGAGTTACGGAACTTGAGAATTGCTCGGAGGTGCATTGAGGAAGGTGTGTGTTACGGAGTCCGTTGTAAAGAACCTTTTAGGAGGATAACCTTTTAGGAGAGATACGAAGGGACTACCTTTGGGGATGCCTTTTCCTCTCCGTTTTTGAACTAAGGTTCCCACAAGCCGAAGCACCTCGGCCTGTTTTGAGAGGTGTATGTTCCGGGGTTGCAGACCTTGGGCATACGGTAAGAGTTGTTCGCTATTCCCATTATTGGAATAGTCGGCCAGCTGCCTCCTAAACTGGTCGGGGCACGGAGAAGGGAATGCTGCGTCCCCACAGCAAACTCCTCTCCCGCTATCGGAAGGGCGTGGGACAAGTACCCAATGCCCGACCTACCTGATGCAAGTTTTTCTAGGGTTTTCCCTGCATTTCTTTAGGCGAATGCCAGGTAGGATCCTTAAAATATAGCCCGGGGGCCCTAGTTAACCCTTGGCTACCTTCCTCTACCCTTCCGCATCCCCCCTTTCAAATCCCTTCCTATGCAATTAAAGGGGAGTTGCCCGATGTGGATCACCCTCATGTAGCCTGTTGCTCTAAAAAAAATTATTTTTGTGGGCTGGGTTTTTACGTTAAATCAAAATATATATTTGACCTATAAAGAAATTTTATATAAGTTTATTAAAGTTGAACATGAAAACTCTTATCTCAGGCATCTGTGGTTTTTACATAGAAGAGATCTGCTGCCCGTACCAAATGCGTACTGCTATTCTGTGTTGTGTTGCCTGCTGTAGCTCTCGTACCGACGTCTCCGGCAGAACGGGTTAAGTGCAGTTTTGACTCTGGGGTTGATTGAATGCAAGCCCTCGTACTAAATTGTGTGGTGCTATTCTGCGAACTCTTCACTAACAAATTGTGGCCCCTTTCTCACGACGATTCTGCCTCGAACTATATCAGAGACAGCAACTTTACGGAGCCTCTCTTAATCACATCCACCAGCTTCGGTGAGCGCAGAACAACTGTTCAGCTTCAAAAGCTTATCTCCGTCCCCTCCATTCTATCCTCCCTTTCTTTCTTGCTTTTTTCATTGTTAGAAAACTTCGTCGAAATGCCAGTTGACTGATTCTTCCATTGTAACAAGATTTATAGCACGCAGCTGCAGTTCCGTAGTCAACAATGACTAACTATTCTGTCATGTTCAGGCCAACAGTCGAGACAGGACACGAAATTACTTGGATGGAAATATTTATCTCCTCCACCCCCACGCACGTGCACGGTTTCGAATTCTCAAAACCACACCAAACAACACTTCCGAATCAAATAAAAACTTAAACCTAAATACACGCGTTACACCGTATTCAGAGTTCCCGGGACCACGACTGAGCAAGTGTGATTAGGAAGCAGAGAAATGTTGTATTAAAAGTCCCCGGGTTTTGAAATTTCAAGTCGCCAGTGTGGAATTATATTTCGTCTATTGCCATGTTCGAGTAATTGTCAAAGTTTTAGAGAACAAAGCTATCAACTGTGATTGTTCAAACAAAGTTATCAACAGTTAGGAACAGAAAGTGATTTGTGTTTGCAAACAAAAACATCTTTAAATTCAGTGAAATATGGCCTTTTTGTGATGTGTTTAAAAAACAAGTGAGATCGAGCCCAGATGAACAGTAGAACAGTAGACAAAAATGAATTTTATAATGTAAATATAATTATCGTCAGATTTAGAATTTCGATCATTTCATTTAAAATAATAATAATTTAAGTCAGGAATATTTTTGCCTTGTAAGATTTAATTGTCATTTATGTAACTATCTTTATTGGAGGCCCGATAGGCGGCCCTGAAAATTTAAGCCATGGCACAACAATATTAATTTGTAAAATTTCAACTGAGATAAAAATTTGTTTTATGAAATTAGTTTGTTATATTTAAAATTGTTGTTTTCATTTCAATGATTCTATTGTAACTTTTATTTTGTTTATTACGAGTTTGGTTTTCGAACATGGGTTTATCTTCATTTAAAATTTAATTAAATAATATTTTGATTATTACAATATATGTATATATATATATATATATATATATATATATATATATATTATTTAATGCAAATGAATGCCAGTGGCAGTTTGAAATCAAATATATAATCAATTGTGTAAACAATACAATTTTGAAATAAAAAATAATTTTAGAGGGGCAGTAAAAAATGTTTCTTCACGAATTTATTTATATTATTTTTAAAGCATTATTGTAGCTGGAAGATTCACCGCAAGCACTGCTGCAGGTAAATTGTTCCAATCGTCTATCGGTCTGTTTTAAGAATGAAAGTTTCCCTGCGTTTGTTTATGCCGTCTTGTTATGAATAATTGTGATCGCGTCACCCAAGCTTATCCAGTTTGTTTTTCCATGTTTTGTTTCTCGTATACAATTTAAAAACAGCACAAAAGTTTTTACTTCCTTCTGGTTGCCACCCTAATTTTCCTACCTTATCTCGCTCGTGACCAGGTCTCCATATTACAAATTTCTGTGTTCCCCTCTGAGGTTTCTCAATGGCGTTTTCTGTAAGGATCCAAACCGACTTTACCATACTCGAGTAAAGGACTAACTAGAGATTTATACATAAGTTCTATGGAAAATAAGAATGATAGCCTAATTCAGACAAAAGAAGTGATAGTCTACAAGAATATGGAGTCTATAATGCTTGCTTGCTAGAGTTGCATCGTTGCCTCAGACAGCACTGAGACGTACGAAACCTCACACCGTTTCTGGAAGCCTTGTTCCTTTCTTCAGGTGCAGAAAAACGCAAGAGCACAGCTGTACGAGTCACCTGACAAAACTCAAAAGCTCTTGTTGTGTCTCTCTATGCTCTAGCGTTTTTCTGTACCTGAAGAATGGAACAAGGCTTCCAGAAACGTTGTGTGGTATTTAAATTATCACTTTTTCTTGTCTGAATTTGGCTATCTGTCTTATTCTTAATTTTCAATCAGACGTGAATTTTTTCACTTTATAAGTTCTATTGATTTTCTGTTCCCCCTCTTAATATTCTTATTACAAACTGTAAGGATTTACACGTTTTCCGGGACGCAGAATTTATATTTTTCTTCGATATTGAGCTCAAAATCCTTCCTAAAAATTTGGAGCTGTTTACTTGTGGTATTTTCTCCCATTTATATTATAATCCAATCGTATATTCAATAAACATAATTGATTTGCGGTTTTTTCGGTATTTATCTTCATTTTATTTGCTTATTTCCTCCAACGAAGTTTGCAATTCTAATTCATCCGAAGCCCTTTTGATATTTCTATAGATGATACAATCAACAAAGTCTATTTTTAATTGGTAGATAATTAATATATATCAGGAACAATAATGGCCGGATTATTGAGGGACCCCTGATGTTATATTTTGTTCTCCCACCAATCTTTATCATTTGATTTCGCCCGTTCAGAAATTCCTTGACCAAAATCACAACCCTCCTGTCAATGCCGGTCTTTCCTAGTTTCTCTATCAACTATCACGTCGAATGACGTCAGATGCTTTAGCGAAAACAACTATGATAGAATCTATTCTCTCACCATTGTCTGTTTCGTCGGCTAGTTTCTGGAATAAAATGACCACTTGGTTCTCACAAAGGAACCTTGCATGTGAAGAGTCACCCCTTCAATTCCAGTTCTCCTTGTCTCCGTGATTCTACGGAACTCTGACGTAAGACTAACCGATCTATAGTTTGAAACGCAGGCTTTTTTGCCTCCTTTGAAAATCGAAACAACTAACGCAGACTTCCAGTCATTTGGAAGTGCAAAATTATTAATAGAGGCGTTAAATAATCTAAGTAAGGAGCTATTTCCTCCCCGATATCTTTAACAATATCGCTATAAATATCATCGACAACGCGTGATTAATGAAATTTCAACTTCCTTATACTTCTCCTTACAGAGTTGGATCGAATTCTAAAATCCTGGCAGAGTCTTACCGTGTCCAACACTGTCCAATTTATAGAGTCTTCAACTTTCAAGAGGCGGTGACTGATTTTAATGTCTCACATGAAAAATTTGGGCCTTTGAATGAAACAAATCCAAGGAACATCTGTAATTTGTCGTTACTTATGTCTCCGTTGCACATAAACTGAATATTTAATAATCTTTGCAGTCGTACGATACAATGTCCTACTGTTCGTTCTTTAGTTTCAGTCACTCCATCCATTTTACCAGAACTTTAAATCTATGTTCAGTGTCTTTCTCGCTTTTTTTTCAAACCGAATAGTCAAAAAAAATTTAATACTCTTTCACCCATAAATCTATGTGGAGATAGCAGAAACGAAAATATATTCCTCAAATATTTATTTGGATAATTTCTATAAAGAATACCTACAATGAATAGTTTTCTATCATTTTCTACTATGCGTACTATATTTTTGTTTGTGGTATTGGCACTGTGTCGTGAAATATAAAAAAACTTTTTCAAACAAATAATGCATTGTTTATAGTAATTTTAGCTACAGTAAAACTACTTTAATGAATTTAAACGTGTTTTTCTTAAAACGAAAGAATCACTCTTCTGTACGTCGAAAATTCCTATCGATTAATAATTAAATAAAATGTGCACACAATTTACATTCTTTTAGCGTACCCGAATAAATACTCAATTTCTGAATAATAACAAAATATTTGTGTTCTGAGTGGAGAGTGTTGTGAGCTTTATCTTTACCAAACCCGTTCGGAGTTATTTGGTGAAGTTAAATTGAAAATTGAAATACATATTTAATGCATTTAGTACAGCGCTGTAAAATTATGAAAAGTGAATTTGTAATTACCGTTTATTATTTATAAAATAAGATAATTGTCAGAACGTAAAATTTTTCAGATATATGGGTATCATTTTGTATATAACAAATTTTTTATTTTTACAAGTGCATCTAGAAGAAGAGCTGCGTTTCAAATTTTTCCTGACCGTCAAAATTTTGAATTTAATTTGTCTAAAGACAAAATGAGCTTTTATCCCCTTTTTATGCCGCCTTTATAAATAATCGAAGGATATAAATATATATAACCATTCTTGGTTTCTACCTTGGCTACTCCTTTCTTTCAAACTTGGGTTAACAGTAAGACATTAGAACTACTTCGGTTATCTTTGACGAAAACGAGGCGCGTGCGGGAAAAAAATATTTTGAATCCCCACGACGATTACTTTTACTTTTATTTCATCACCTAGACCGCGACAATATATTGCGACATTCTCTTGTACTTTTAAAACCTCTCGGTGCTGTCAACTCTCGCAGATGAACGTTCTCAGAGATCTCTGTAGATTACCTTTGGGGATGCCTTCACTTCTCTCTGGTTTTTTGAACTAAAGTTTCCACATACCGAGGCACCTCGGCTTGTTTTGAGAGATGTATGTTTCGCGGTGGCAGACCTTGGCCATACGGTAAGAGTTGTCCGCTATTCCTATTGCAAGAGTCGGCCAGCTGCCTCCTAAACTGGTCATGGCACGGAGATGGGAACGCTGCGACTCCACAACAAACCCCTCTCCCGCCATCGGAATGGCGTGGAACCAGTACCAAATGCCCGACCAACCTGATGCAGGTATTTCTAGGGTTTTCACTGCATCACTTTTAGGCTACCTTGTTTTACCTTTCCGCATCCCCCTTTCACTCCCTTTCCTATGCCATAACAGGGGAGTTGCCACTAAGTGGATTACCCTATACATAGCCTGTCTATACCTTCATCTTCCTTCAACATTAACCAAAGCAAATACAGGGATCGATATAAACATGCTCAAAATAAAATCATTTAATCCACAAACAGCAAGAAGGTAAGTAAATCGCCTTATGGGGTACGTTTGTCAGAAATTAAAGGAAGCAGTTAACTAAAATTTATTATATGGCACGGACAATACGTTAATATTATTACACACATTTGTGATAATCTAATAATACGTCTTAGTGAAGGATGGAACCAACCTCATCATAATATTATAGTAATTGATACGCATTAAGAGTCCAATCCATTCATTCACACATTTTTCAGTAATTTCTCAGATAAGTATATGTAATATGAGACTGTTCGCAGAGTGCGAACGCAGCTCAGTGACTTTGAGCTGATATCATGGTTTTATGAAACACCGAAAATTTTTTAAGAAACATTACTATTAAATTTAATCTTAAGGTACTTATATAACGAGATTCTTTGATGTGTTAAAAGATTAAATAATGGTACAACGGAGAAGAAGTTGAACAAATTGACCTTTTAGGAGCACAATGCGGTGTTTATAGGGAAGCAGAGAATGGGGAGCGAGCTATCGGGGCAACATGTTTCTCGGACTGTTTGGCAGGGCAATGAAAGTCTGAATTGTTAGGGCAGCTGGAACCTGCGTAGCTCCCGCTGCGCATTTCAGCAGATGAGGTCGGCTGCATTTGCATCACAATCGCCATTATGTTCTCGCTGACAATGCCTCACGTAAGGTATACGCGGCTCGGCGCGGCGCCTCGCTATCACAGCCCGAAAGCAAGCCCGAGTCCTAGACAGCTACAAACTTGCGCTCCTAGCCAGATATACTATTTAAATACACGCACCCGGGACAAGTATGGAGTCGTTAAAACAACACACAAGTATTTGACCCCGTACCAGACAGCAGAAAATAAAGGAACTAAAACAATTAAGCTAAAACATTTTGGAATCATATGAATAAAAATTTATACCATTTGAAAATTCCAAGAAACTTAATATATTGTATTGCAATGCACAAGTTGAGAAGCTGAGAAAGTAAAAAACGATATTTAGTCTGCTCTTTCTTGAACTGTATTCAAGTCAATGACAATAGGAAGAAGCATATCATATGCTGGAAGCTCCAACAGAAATTTTAGAAATATTTCTGTGACAGTTACAAGTAGTTCCTGAAATTATAAAATGTCTTTGTTAAATGTAAGTTATTTAGGTGAATAAATAGCGAAAAAATTAATTGCTAAAATAAATAACGCACAACGTTTCTGCAATCTTTGTTGGTTTCGTCAGGTGGTTCAATAAACGCAACATCCGTATGAACCAGCTGAAGGTATTAGCTTTGCTTTTGAGCACGTTCATCCTGTTTGCGCGGTGTTTCGTTCTCACTGCTCTTGCGTTTTTTTTAATCACCTGACGAAAGCAACAAGGAATACAGAACGTTTTGTGGTATTTAAATTAGCACTTATTTTTCCCCATTAATTGGCTATTTACTTATCTAATTAGATCGAGAAATATTGTGTCTGGAGAACATACTCGGAGGTATTGCGTAAAGGGGTTAAAAGATATGGCATATAAGGGTTAATATTATGCGTCAGAGGTTTGCTTTACAGTAATGTATAAGTTGGGGAGGAGAATAATTTTATTACGAAATTTTTATGAATTCTTGTAAAAAAGTCTCGTTTAAGTTAAAAAAAAACAATTAATGTGACTAAATCAATACCGCAAAATTTATAGACCTTGGTCAGCGTTCTTAGTTTTTTTCCTTCTAAGAGGAGAAACGTTCCTCGCAGTTTCGGTGACAATGGTCTACAGAAACACCAGTCTGATAACTTCAAGTTTTTCCGCAGAGCTGCTCGTAGAATATACTTCAGGAGCTTTTGCATAACTTTAAATTGTCTTTATAAAATAAAACGTCTGCGTAAACGTATACTACTTACGTAAATAAATGGTTAAGTAATAGACAAAGTATGTCCTAAATTAAAGTTGTCTTTGTTATACGAATTTTTTTGATATTTAATTGTCTGTGTAGAGCTGAAGAAAACTGGAGGGAGACCAAAGGAAAATATTAGTTATACGAGAAAGGAAAAGTAAAAGAGAAAAATGAAGAACAAAAATGTAGATAGATCCAGAGAACGGGACAGCTAACCGACTTAAGTTTATTGAACAAAGATAATAGCGACGAAGAAACAAATCGGTCAGAAGGTAAATATAGAATGAAAGTAGTGATTACTCCGTTTTTAACAGCAAATAAACATTGTTTCTCATCAGGGTACAATAACATTCAGAGCCCACAATGTAAATTGCATGTTAAGATAATAATAATTGCAAAGTACTGGTGGAATGTAAATCTATCTAATCTATTCTTCTAATATATAAAATAGACTGTTTGTGTGTATGTGTGTATATTTTATTATATGTTTATATATTTTATTATATGTTTATGTGTGTATATTTTCTGCATAAAAATATACACCCTGGAGAAAATTTGACCAAATTACGTACAAGTGCTCCTTGTGAACCGGAAACAAACACAGTGGGGGTACGACACTCCTCCAGCGCAGTGAGTGGACGGGGGTGAAATTTTTCAAACATGCTAAAACGGCCGATATTTGCGTCGGACAAATATTTTTTCCAGGGCCCATGAGATTTATAGTGTTTATCTCGATGTTGTTTGCATATAATTTGAACCAATGGGAGGGAGCACCTTTAGGGGTGGGGTGAGTTAAACAATAACTCGCCAAAAACCGAGATTGTAGTCAAATCCAGGGATATGGATGTCGCTGAGTTTAATTATCACAACCCGGGAAACGTCGAGCACCCAGTTAATTTTATATAAAGCTAAGAAACAGAGAAATACTTTAAATGTATTTTTTTTTACTTTTTACGTTACTTGGCTGAGTGATGTTTTATTATAACTAGCTGGTTTTGATATTTCAAGTTCAAATAAAGTCATAGTGACGAAAGCAATTTTAATTATCTCAACGTTTATAGAGAATTTTTTTAATAATACTTAACTTTTATCAAATATTGAGTTAATTGAATTGAGCGGGTCAAATGTTGGCGTACGTCCTGATTAGTTACATGATTCACAACTTCAGCATATTTAACTAACTGGGTCCTTCATACGGAGATTAAAACGTTGTACGCGGTTCTTAACGTAGGGATAGCATCCGGGACAAAGATTTTTCTTCATTATGTACTATTTATAGGAAAGGGGTTGAAATATATATTTTTAACGCCTTAATTATTACTGAGTGATCCAGTAATAAGCTTTCTGATTTAATACCTTTTGATGCTTGGCGATTTCTATAAGACAATTCTTAGCTACTCTTGACAACAAATATTTACGAAAATCTTCTCGGGTTTCCATCAGGGTAATTTCATTAGTTAGAACAGTTTCTATGACTTCCTCTGTCATCATCTTCCGTCTTTTAATGTCGTTTGCGTTGACAAAACGGTAAAACCAACCTCTTACTCAAGAAGTTGAATTCGCCGCTTACAAGTAATGAAAATCTTGACAAACATTACGGATGTCACACGTTACTGTTTCTTTTTCTGGAAATATAATAATACTAGTGTGGAACAATTAAACTAAGGGGGTTATAGCTGGTACTTAAGTTGTTCGAAAAGGCGAATTTTTATTACTTTACGTAGCGTACAGGTTTTTAGAGTTAATTATTCCTAAAAATCAAACTGCATCTATTGTGTGAAAAGATGAATCATTTTCAAAGAGTTGTAAAAAAAAATTTCAAAAACGATGAACCAACAAAACTTTAATTCACTTTGGAAGTTAACTGGCCACACTTGGCAGACAGACTATTTGGCATAATTTTTTTCTGAAAATGTTGTAACTATTACGGAATTTCACGCACCAATTGAAATAAATAACCTTCTATTTAGCTGATTTTTGGTATATCAACTGCTACGCCTACGGCAAATACACAACCCCACAACCACCACCACCGTAAAATGACCAACCCGTTCATATCCATTAATTATCTTTTAAGTATACCATAAAAATTTAACTTCGTTACGCGTTTGTAGTGACGCAGAAATATTGCCTAATTTAATTTAACCTCTCAGTCCAAGAATGAACGTGGTGCAAAATGGTGGAAATGGGACTTTAACAGCTTTGATACTGACTAACGGTTGTCCTAGGAGAAATTTATTATTTTATACTCAAACTACAATTAATCTGGTACACATTTCAAAAACACTATTATTTTTCGTGAAAGTCTACTCTGGAAAGAAACGTGATCCTTAAAAGATTCCATGGGTTGTTTCAATTTAGACTGTATTAACTTTTTTTTAAATTTTATAGACTTCTCGTGTCAGCAAAATTCTCATAGAAATAGATTTTTAATCAGTGGTTTTTGAATTTTGGTTAAAAACAAATACGAATATTTTTATTTTCTTGGTTACGACTGCTATATGACGCAATTCATGACGCTAAATTTATACTTCTAATTTATCACCTATATGCATACATGTAAACTATATATTACCTGGAGAAGCCCCAAAATTGAAATGAAATATTAAATTTCAAATGCTAAGCCTAAGAAATATTAGCATCTAACATTTGTCAAATTTTTATTATTTTTAATACTTTGGATACAGTTTTGTTCCTTTATTGAAATTCTGCTGTAACATACGGTCATTATTAAATTTCCTTAAATATAAATATTGTGGTATGGCTAAAAAAAATAATTAACTCTTGGCTTAATTTTGCTTATAAATTAGTAAAATCAAGTTTAGAAGTTAACATTAATTTATATAATTTCACCTTTTAAACCTACACTCTTGCATATTATAGGCTATAGTAACCACGACAAAGTTATAAATAATTAAATTTCATTGGAAAAAATAATTTATCGTGAAAACCAAGATTCGTGATTTTTTTTTACGTTATACAATCCTGCATATCGAGAAATTTTATATTGGAATATAGGAAAGCTTTGCTATGTAAATAAATTTCATTAAACTGTAGAACAATTTTAAATTTTTCTCTTCATTTGTGATAAAATTGTAATGAATTTACACATTACAGTCAACGGAATATTCTAAATTTCAATTATCATGAAATCTTAACACACTTTCACCAAGGAAATTTATTTTACTGGTATGCATTAATGATACATTTGTATACGTACAGATTATCGTATAAATTTCTATATTCAAACGTTTTCGGATGATTCGAGTATATACATAGAAAATGTAATATAATTATATTATTCAGTACTTAATTTGAATAAAAAAATAGTTCTTCTGGATGATTTATTCCAATGTAAGTAATCCTTGAGGGAAAATATTATTGTCAAACGTTATAATTTTCATTCTTTAAGATGTCCTTCAAATAGTTTTGTTTCATCTTCCGTTGGTGTTCCTTATTTTGCGCTCAATCGCACGTATTTGTACACTAATCGTAGCTTACCTTATGAAATAAATGTTTTTAATACGTTGATTCGTACCCAAAGTTTTAGCTTAGCGCCAAATGTATTTGTACAGACCCTTACTCGACGCGTGTGTACACATTTCGGCTCCAAATTTGCATTTCGCTTCAAGCACTGTTAGCACTTTCATAATTTTTATTCTAATTTGTATATGTTCCGTATTATTAATTTAACATTTACAACACTCAACGTGTTATATTAACAAACATCGCAACCCTTATTTCAAATGGAAATTCTTTAATGAATTACTCTTTCTTGTGGTATTTCCACTGAAAAATCCAGCAATAATAAATTAAATTTGGCGTGAAATTAATTTTTAAGCTTGAAATTAGCTGCAGAATAATTAAAGTCGCACATGATTCAGAATTATATAAAATCGTATTAAAGGCATTCAGTTAGCATCAAATACTTATTAAGACTCGTAAATTGATTCATATAGTGAGCGCTAGGCTACTCTGTGGAAAAATAATCCTCTGCTCACTGATCTGAATCTCCCATCTCCACTTATTGACTCCTTCGGCATACTTTAGATTAATTAATTTTAAAAAAATTATTTTTATAAAATTACATGAATTTAACAAAAAACAAATATAACTATTGTAATACTACTGGTCCTGTATTGTAACATTTAATAATTTTAATTGAGTTACAGCTTTATATTGCATTTTTTATGTAATGGTGTTTGAATTGATGAGTTTTCTTTTTATATTTCTCAACGGTAATTACAGAGTTTTGTTTTAATTATTAATCATGTTTACGACAATCTCTAAGCTCGGTTAAACGAATGGAATTGAAATATCTCTAATCTCCTTTCAGTTTGCTGATAAAACAGGATCAAGTCGGGTAAAAATAATTAAAGAAACATTTATTAATCCCGTACAGGCCAAACGATAAGGATTATAACTGCATGGTCCTTTTCATCTTTATATACACGAAAAAATATCGAATTCGAATGAAAAAATTTTTCTATGTTTTGACTATACCGATTTATAGATTAATAGAAGTATCCTATTATATGGTACATTTATTATTCGCTATTTCTGGCTGTGTTTGCTCCAGTTTTCTGAATAGTCAGGGTCCATCTTTAAGTTGTTTTGTCGGCTTGCGGAAAAGGACACTAAGCCGGCTTTCTCTGATTTCAGCGCAAGTTAAGAAACTCCGTCTACTCTGGACCTGTAAATATGTTTTTAAAGAATTTCATATAAGGCAAAGGTGTGTTAATATATAGAAAGCAGGTGATAAATTGAAACAAATGATCATGATAACTTCAAACCAATATTACAAATAATCATTCTACCTTTAAATCGATATCAGGATATTTTTAATAAAAAATACTGTAATACCGTCATGAATATCAATTCTTAAATTACTATCAGTTAATTATTTTACTATTGAAGATTATATCTCGCTTCGTTAAGTATTTCATAAAATGGACAAACGAACTTCGAATTTTTGGATTCAATTAAAATTAAAATCATTAAATAAATTTTAAGTACATTGTCAGATATTTTAAATTGAATCATGTGTAATAATGGGAAAATATTTTCGAGTATGTCGCTAAATTAATAACGCAACATTCAGTTAACATCATCGACATACAAATGCCTCATATAAAACGTACCTTTAGTCGAAAAAGTATACGTTCAAAATAAAGAAGAAGTTCAAGGTCTAACCGAAGAATCACTAGTAAGATTTATAAATTAAAAATAATAGATACACTTTACATTATTATACAACAATATTTAAAGTCTCTTAAAGAGCCGCAAGATAATAAAACTTATTCGAAACATCCAGAAATTAAATATTTAAGGAGCAGCCCTAATAGTTTACCAATTAAACTCACCCGGAAAGCTGGTTCCTACTTCTCAGGTGATTTAAGGAGAAATATATCGCACTTGACTAAAGGTAAACTAATAAAAGTGTCACTAAACTGAAAGTTCAGAAGTATGTATGTGTTTGTAGCTCTATCCCAATTGCCAGATCAGTTTCAGCCGACCTGAGGAATCATGTAAGAAATGCAGCATGCTGCACTTAATAAATTTATGTACATTGGAAAAATAAACAGAAACAAATTAAATATCGTGGTGCCCTCACGTGAGTGATAGTGAAATTGAATTACTGTAGTATTTTATGGTTTTGAAAATATTAATCCCTTAAAACTGTTTATAAACTAAGAAGGTTCTCTACGTACTCCTCAATTGAATCTTATACTACTGACAATATTATATATTATATTTTTCACTCATATTCATTTATATCTCATTATATAGATATTAAAAAATATACTAATCAATATAAAAATGTGGGCAGTTATTTATTTAATGCGTTGTGTTAACACTAGAAAAAAATATCTCAAATTATATTGCTTATGTATTAAAATATTCACTTCTTAAACTATAAATCCAAAACCACTGCTATCCTACAATATTTACATTATGTTTAGTAACAATTATTATAAAAGTTCAATAATGTGAATTTTTAATTTTTTTAATATTATATTCTTTTAAATTTGAAGATAGAAGAATTAGAACAAATAAAATGGTAAACTTGTGATTTAAATATTCTCACCTAGTTTTAAAAAAATTGCCATAAAAACATAATAACCTGATTAAAGTTAAAACCTGATTAAAGTAAAAAAAGTAACTGAAACGTCGTTTCTAAATTTATATAATAATTAAATTAAACGAAAATTTAAATTAAATATAATATTAAATACATAATTTCCCCAAAATAAATGTATTTGTAGATTTTGGGACACTTTTTTGAAAGAAAAAAACAAGGCTATTCACAAATATGTTTACTGAATACAATTTTATTAAAAAATTACCGAAATTTATTTTATGAATAGAGTTTATTTCATATTTTCAAAACAAATAATATATAATGCCAGATAAATATTTTTTACTTTACAGGCACCTGTATTATCTATACATCAAAATTGACATAGATTAAATCT
This sequence comes from Zhengitettix transpicula, assembly GCA_037074705.1. Taxonomy (NCBI): domain Eukaryota; kingdom Metazoa; phylum Arthropoda; class Insecta; order Orthoptera; family Tetrigidae; genus Zhengitettix; species Zhengitettix transpicula. Next base: position 188,076,515 of record CM073590.1, read on the forward strand.
TGAAAAATTTATTAAACCTGCTGGTATTACTAGCAATGTCTTAAAAAATTCAACTTACGCATAATAACTCTGGCGTTCACAAATCAGCATATATAAAATATTAAATTATTTGTAAGAAAATACTCATTCATTTACAGCCATGTAAGAAATCGATACTTTTATTCTTGAAAATGTGTATTAGACGATTTTTCAAATTCATTATTTAACACTGTTAATTAGTGAAATAAAAAATGTTAATTATCATACAGTCAAAGTAATATCATATAGTATTTACTTTTCTAAAAGTGCTAAGATAAGATTTGTTTAATTTTACACGTGTTCGTCTTCAATTTTCAATTGAGAAATAATAATGAAAATAAGATTAAAACGACTTATAACAGTGTTATACAGACACACCATAATAAAATCAAATTAATTGTAATAGAATTAATATTCAGGACTTGATGACAATTATATAATATATTACTTTAAGAAAAATAAAAATAATGGAAAATTTTTTCTCTCTAGAAAAATCAAAATTATAAAGTAATGTTTTCAGAATAATCTAGTAAACACTTAAACTTCACTACATTACTCTTAGATTATTACTAGCATTATTTTATTAGTTTATCCTAAGTATGTTGACGTTCTACGCGAAAGTCTGAAATAGTTTTGGAGGAAATTGTTCTATTCCCCTATTGATCTGTTCAGAAAAGAATACTTCCAATTTGATAAGTTTTCGAAACAATAGAGTAGTACTTTTACAGTCATAAATTTCATTGCAGGTCAGATTTTCTACGTAGCTTATGTATAGCTTGAATCCTTTCATGGACTAATTCCCAATAAAATTCAGTTACTTTCAATTTAAGAACCGACGTAGACTTTTTGATAATTTTTATCTTATTAATACCAATCGATCAAAAATATAAATAACTACAAGACTCAGATTACATTTCCCTTTGTTTAATGTCGAATATTGCTCGGTTTAATGATTGTATATCACTTCTGAATGCGGTTTTATTATCAGAGAAGAACGTATTGACGCTCGTTTTCGCTCCAGGTTCAACAGCCCGGTGAACTCCACGCGAAGCAGTAATGTTCGCCAGAACGTCGTATTTTAAGCTAAGCCTCGCTTCGAATCGATTTTCACCTCAGATGTTTAAGGGTGATCATCGAAGAAATGATCACGGAGATATTGAGGTTTCTGCGCAGGTCCCCGCTTTGAATCTGGACAGTCAATCACAATGCGTTGCGAGACGTGAAGTATTTACGTGCGGAGAGGGAAGTTTTAGGAAGTTGAGAGATAATTACGAGCGGAGCTTGGTTACAGTATAAGTGGCATTCCCCTTCCATCGCCTTCCCTTGGGCAGTATTCACCGTTAATTGCCTGTGCCCTTGATAAGACTGATGTTCAAACTCCTTACATAATAGCCTCTCCGTCGCTTTGCCTACACCTGACACAGCGACTGACGCGACGCGGGAAGGGAGGATTTCGAGGGGAATCGCACCTTTACCACCCTCTCCGTCAGCTTTCTTCCCCTCCGCCAGGGGTGGGAGGGGGGAGTATCGATCGGGAACCCCTCCCTGTCATTGGCCGTCCCTCCCCTCCCCGCGGACCAATGGGCGCGTCCAAGGAGCGACGCGCGAATCTCACCCCTAAGGGCGCCGAGTTAGTGCGACGCTAGGGGCTAATCTGGCTGACCAATCCATGAATGGCGGATCCCTGTCAATACGCAGTTTTAAGCATGGTTGACACTTCTATTTGTCGTGTAATTATCTTATTTGCGAGTGCCGGCCGGCGTGGGTAGGGAGAGAGGGGGTGTCGGAGCACAGTAGGCTTCCACCACGCGCCAGGCACGGACGCGTCTGTCCCCACGCGACCTCGGCACGTGAGATGCTGATGCTGTGAACCGCGCGACATGGCACCGGCCCGGTAGTGCGACCCACCATGGGCGACTCCAGAGACCTGCAAGTGTCCGTCGTCAGCAGCCCGGCGTCCAGCCGCTGCACGACGCCCACGCCGCCCCCGAGGACGCCGCCCCCGCAGAAAGGAGGCGGCGGCGCCCCGCTCTACACGTCCTTCAGCATCTCCAGCATCTTGAGCCGCGAGGCACCGCGACGTCCGCAGCCTCCGCCGCCCCCAGCGCCGCTGCACGACTCCGGCATGCTCTCCAGGTAACGGCGTGTACAAAGACGTAGACTACTTCACATAAACACTATAATTATTTCTCTTACAACTTGACTTAAGTGAAGGATCAACTTCACCCCGTTAATTTATTTGAACAAATATCTCAACTGCTAAATTTCCCACCTAAGTGATTCCACGCAGCGTTATGATTCACACCGACAATAATTTAACTCGTAACACTTATATGTTAAAAACATACAATGTGCGTAAATTTCATTCCAATATTATTCTAATTGTTAACATGTTTTACGTTATTTTCACTGTTTATTCAGCCCAATGGGCCTCGATAACTTAAAGAAATCCAGGTCATATACTGGCAGGAACCTCTAGAAATGAAATAAAAGCTTATCAGTCGGACTGCACGTTTCTTCAGCACGTAGCATTGATAATTCCTGCGATTTTAATCGTCTAGGCGGCACTTTCATTTCACTTTCACTTTTTTCACCGAAACCAGCCTTCCTCGCGAAATCGTGTATTTGTGTATTTACTGGTGTATTTTCCGTACCTCAGTTAATTCGTACCTTGATGGAAAGGACACAGTTTTTAACGCGTTTTAAAAAAAATATCCGTCTTGACCCGACCATATTTCTGGAAACATGATTTTTCTGTTTAATAAATTATATTAACTGTATTTATGTGGATATATGCCGAAACACGAGGGAATTTCTCACAAATATCTTGATTGGTATAGATATAATTATCGTATTAGCCGTATTATTTTTTCGATTTTTCAGCGCATGAAAGAAATAATAAACAAATTTTATTTCAGTATTTCTACAACGTTTGCAATATAAACATTCTGCGTAAATTGAGACAGTTTGAAATATTTAATGTGGTGTCTGCATATAGTAATTTAACTCTTTTAATAAGCTAACACATCTTTATTAATTTCATAATTTAATAAGAGTTTACTCCGTAGTCGTTTTGTAGTTGATCTAAGGAGAAATAGAATGATGATGATATTTTAAAAAACTTTATTTGTGTTTGTGACGTAGACCTCTGGTGTCGAAGGATGTCGAGGAGCAATTCTGATGCGAAAGATAAGAACAACTTTCTTGTCGTTGTTCTGTAAAGGCTTGCGTATCTTTCCAACGGCGACGTAAGGGAAGTGAAGTCTACAAAGACCCGAGCTAATGTAATTTACAGTAGCCATTAGGAAGAGAGTTGTAAAATTGAAAGCTCCCAGTGACCGGAAATAGGCCTGGATGTTATTGTGTTTCGAGTGATAAATACCCCGGGCTAGTTAATTGGTCTGAGTAACAATCCCCAAGGCAGATGTAATCGCTTCCTGAGCGGCCACAGTTTTGGCACTACGGTTATCAATTCCCCGCCGGTAAAATCGGTCCTCCTGACCAATTAGGGCCTCCGGATCTATAACTCCTCGGAAAGCTTTTCCGATAGATTCACGATAACGGTGTTCTGTAACCGACACCCGTGCACATGTCAACCATCGCTATTGCGAACAGCACGCGTTTATTTTACCATTTTAACAGCCTGTTACGAATATATTACGACACAACAAATAAACATTATAAAACATGGTTATCTCGCATATTTATTATCAAATTTTATTAAGCATAGTTTTTTCCTTTAGTAATATTTGACTGATACATTAACAATTGCTGATGCTTAAAAGTGGATAAATCATAAGAGTCGAAATTCAAAGGAGAACATACAAAAGAATAATTCATAAAATACTAACTATTTAGATGTATTTATTATAAGTAAACAAAAGGTGTAAAACCCGTATAAAAAAATACAACAAAATTTATTATTAAATAACGTTCCATATTTTAAACGGGTTACAGTTTTTAACTGGCATTATCTTTAAATTTGTGTGGCCGCTATAAAATATTCAGTATTTGTCTAGATTTTTTTTAAACAGTCAATAGAAAATGTTTTACAATATTGAAGTCACGAGATGAAATCTAATATCACAAGGAAGTTTATTTCACAAGTGACCCGCAATACTCTCTACCTCTATATTGCATAAACTGTTAAAAATCGGAACTCGTCGTCTGGTATCAATCATCTGAATATTTAAAACTGTTTATGCGCTTACCGTTATACGAAACGCAAAAATTTTAACACATACGTAGGCCTATATAAAATTCGTCTTTTAGCGAACGTAAAATCTAGTTTCATAGTATTAAAAATTGAATTACCCATTTCTCAATCGTAACCCACGTTTATACGGTAGGATTTCACGGCAGTAACAAGCAAGAGCACTTAGAACCTATATCTACTTGTTGTTGCATTTGCTACGGCAATATAGTATTGTCTAAGAAGAGGGAAACTTCTTCGTCCAGGTAAAATATCGTCCTGGCGCCATCTCTTACGGGCAATTTCCTGCGCGGTTCTGCCTTCAAAAGCGAACTTTGTAAACAGGGCAAAGACCTTCTTCTGTCTGACGGGATCTAATAAGTAAAGCCGGAAAATATTATATACCTAAACTCACCGGCTATAGTTTACTATACGCTTCGAAAACAGCGTCGTAATGACATCGAGTGCAGCCAAAAGATGATACAGTATTAATAATTACATCAGTCATTTAATTATTATATTTTCAGAAATAAACAAACTACATGCCTTAATTATTTTCTTCACCGATACAAATAAAGACACAAATTTAAAGCTATGCCTATTAATTATTTTACGAAGCGAAAATAATTGAAATTGTTGGTTTGAGAGATGAGATGTCAAAACGTGCTTCCATACAAATGTTTATTCATTTATATTTAAACACATTTAACATTTGGAAGTAGCTTGTAATATTTTTTAGTGTGACGACATGACGGAATTATATATATAGCTGAACCACCTGCACATATTTAAATAAAAATACTGACATTATGATAAGAACAACCTGTAAGACTTATGTTAAATAATAAGAAACTAATTGGGAAAAAAATGTGTTTTGGTGTCATATTGTGAATGATATTGAAGAGTTCTTTCTTTAGTACTGATGATTTGTTCCATTTTCGGCTTGCGGGCGAAAGACGTTGACTACTCTTGGGAATCCCTCTCTTGTCGCTGTTTCACTGTTTTTCTTTGACATGTCTCTACGGCAGGCCTCTGTAAAACCACGAAAGGTTTGTCTGCCTTATCTCGCATTTATTCAGGCCAATATTTACGAAAATAATACCACCGGATTACAAGTGCGTTATCAGTAACTGATGAGTATTTCTAATTATATACTAACAGGCTTAATAGAAAAAAAATCTATATGATAATGTTATTCTCAGAAAGTTGAAATATTTACCTTTCTTGTAGTTGATATTGGCGTAGTATAAAAACATTATTCCAAAGTAGTGAATTATTTCATTTAAAAATGTAAACAATTATCTATTAGAGTAATTTCCCGCGATTTAAATATAATTTCATCTTTTTTAACAACCCCGAATTATTATTATCCTTACTTAAAAATAATTGAAATCTTCTGTCATAGTCTGCTTCCATAATGCACCCAACCTAACAGTATTTTTTTTTCTTTCAATTTTTGGCCTAAGTGATAAAAATATTTTTCTGTTCCATTTGTGGCAAATTTTTCGACCGCTGTTTTCACTTTTCGTCTACGCTGTCACCTTTGAAACAGGCCTCCTTGATGAGTCGCCTAGTGTAATGGCTGCAGAGTAAATCACGTATCCTGGTTTTGGTGGGTATTTCGGTCGTAATCCTGGTGCAGGTAGCGGCGGCGATAGAGATCAACCTGAACAGGTAGCCACAGACGCGCATGCACTCTGTTTTGCTTGCTCTGGTGTTTGTTGTTAAACGTTGGCGAGCCCATGTATTGTGGCTAAAGCTGGAACGAACCCTTTCACCTAAATCGCTGCCGACCGAAGAATCACCGACTGAAATAAGTGCATCCATCACCCGGGGGAGAAAGAAATCGGCCAGAGAAAATAAGCCAATGTCTTTAAAGTTTACGAAACTTATTATTCTTAGTTATTTTTCTACTGTTTGTTTCACTTATTAATGCTTAATTACGTGTCCGAGAAATTATATAATTAAACCTGGCTTTTCAGATTGCCCCGATATCCCCCATAAAGGAGTATTTTAGATCGAGGTGTTCTCAGACCTGGCCTTCGAATAAATACCCAACAAAACTCAGAGGCGAAATCGATCACGGCTTCTCGAAGCTATCGAAAGCTTCCCTTTTCAACACTAAATCAATTTCCTCTCAAACCTTCCACCGAATATCATTAAAAGATATGGCCACAAAATACAATAATCAATTACAAGCACAATGGTTTCATATAAGGCGTAATCTCAAATTAAGTCGGACTCCAACGAATCAGATTATTACTAAACATTATTTTAATACCAGCTTTTCACTGTTTATTCATATCAACTTCTATGACTTTAACAGAAGCATTTCACTAATTTTTACTTTATGTTAACGCGCAACTTATTGAAAAGTATGGAACTCAACATTAGTTTAAAAATGAAAAAAAAATACGTCTGATTGAAAATTAATAATAAGAAAGATAGCAAATATAGTCAAAAGAAGTGATAATATAAATACTAAACAACGTTTCTGGTGTCATCTGACTAGTGCAGTTGTGTCTCTCTAGGTGAATGCGTTTTTTTCTGAACATGAAGAAAGGAACGAGGCTTTCAGAAACCTTGTGTGGTATTTATATTATTACTCCTATAGTCTGTAATTCGCTATCTTTCTTATTATCAAAATTAGTTTCACTAGATTTATCACCCGGAAATAACCCTTCGCGGTTTAGCAACGCCAGAAATAATTCATTGTTTCAGTAAATTAACTTACGTTTAAATTCCAGCAGTGTCTCTATTGTGAATGTTTTCTAGTATTTATAAAACGGAGAAATAATTTTCTAAATAAGTATTTTTAACCATGCGTTATTTTGTATAAATAAAAAAATACAATTTCTCAACAGTGTTCTTACCTTAATATTACAGTACCACAGTAATCATATCCTCAGAAAAATAGGCAACTATAATCAAAACAAAAACTATTATTCTACAATAGCCCAAAACACTGCAAAACTGATATATAGTATAATTTATTCAAAGTTAGATATGAAGAAGACATTATTTTTTGTCTGTTAATTTTTCGACAGCACACTCGACGGTTATGGCAGACACCAAAGGGGTCTTCGGGATACTCCTAGAAATAGATTTTACGACACCGTAAGATATTTTACTAGACGCTGTCCTGTTTATGTAATGGGATCATTTGATATTATACATTTGTTAAGTGATTAAAACAATTTAACGAATGACGTCACAAAATGTTCAGGAGCTGGTATAGCTCAAATAGTGTGAGTCCCAAAAGGAAGTACCTATTGTTGTGAAATATGAATCTTTATTCTTTTAAAACACAGTTCGTTGTACAGAAATAAATAACGTTTAGTACACGTTAAGAACATTTTAAGTATGATTGATATAATCATAAATGAAATAAGGGTTTGTTTAAAAAAAATTGTCCAATTTCACACTACTAGGTACTAACTTTTTGGACATCCTGTATAATTTTAAACTGACTGTTTTATCTGGCGAGACCCACGAAGATATTTAAGCCACAAGTGGCGTTGTTTGGCGGTGTCGTAAAACCTATTTCTAGGAATATTCCGAAGACCCCCCTTGGTGTCGGCCATAACCGTCGAGTCAGCTGTCGAAAAAGAAAACAGACAAATAAATAATTAGTTGGAATCAGTGGCCCCCTATTGTTCGTAAGGGGAACCGGAAGTGAAGTTCACGCACGCTCTCGCTGATCGCGTATCGATAGACGCTATCCGGCGAATTTACATATAAATACGGAACAAGACATCAGATGCTCTAATTGGCGGCAAACCCACCAACACTACTCGAATTACATATCGCGGCTTATTATAGCAGCAACGTGTTTATCGGATTAAAACAGAACTGTCGCCGTATGCAAATTTCATTAAATTCGTATCTGCGATCTCCGCGAGATATACAACATCAAAGTGAATTGCACGGATGACCGCGGTGAAAATTTAAATTAATGAATATAGAATGGACAATAGCTCAATTTATTCCTTAACTTTGATGATGTATCGAATACACCCGCTATTAAACATTATCTAAATGTGTGTGAAATTAAGATGAAACATTTTTGTATCTCCACTGTAAATTTTACTTTTATCACAATAATAACGTTCCCTCGCTTATTATTGGTCCAATTGTGCTACTGATAATTAAATCCCTTGTTACTGTTTCTGGTTTTCCCAGGATCAGATTCAGAATTTTTATTTAATTGTCTTACATTGCAGCATTGAAATTGATTATTAGTCATAATTAAGCATTAAAACACATTTTATAAGTTAGAATTTAAAAATTAAAAATAAGACTATTTACTTCATTTACCTCTCTGTCAACTGAACTTTTAATTTAATTAAGAGTCATGAAATGTAGTTTTCCAATTAATTCACCGAAATCTCTACCTATCGTTTTAATGAGGTTCTATAAAATTATTTTATCCACAACATTTTTTGTAATAATGTATTATATAGGAAAGTAAAATAAAAGCACTGGAGATTTAATTCAGTCATTCCTTCAGGATAAAATAGTGTCATAAATATTTATAATGATCAAAATAGGATCTGTCTTTAAACACTAAATTAATCAGAATACGTTTCTTTGATATCGTACAGTTCTATCATGAGAATATTATTATGTATTTATTTAGATATACGTAACCGGTAATTTATCGACTTTAAAAAGGAACCAAATACCGTAAAACTTGGTAGGATTTCATAAAACATTTCAAATCATAATATTCCTGGAACGTTTAATATTTTCTGTTTGTTCCGGTAAAAAAAACAGTATAACAGGGAAGATAAACTTTTATTTTATCCCCTATATTTATGGATCTGAAACTATCAGTAAATAATCATAAACGATCATTGGAGTTCTTAAATGATTCTTAATTTTTTCCTTGATATACAAGTTTAAACAAAACAGACGAAATTTAGATATGATACAGAACATTTTTCTTACAATTTGGAAAGTTTTACAGATGCGAGTAGTAAAATAAAAGGTTGCATACGGAGTGAGAATATTATACAAATCTTTTTCCTCAAGAAACGATATTTGCCACTTTACAGCATTTCTACGGAAACGGCGGAATCTTCTAAATTATTTAAAAGAGAACTCGGAAATCAACAATCTTATTACTTCACTCGGAGATATACATTCCTTATTTACCAGTCGTCGCCCTTCGGCTCGAAGTGGAAAGTTTGAAATTTAAAAGCGAATTGAATGTACGCCTCATTTAAAAGGAAATTTATTCCATAACATTCGCTCTCGAATTGGAAATCTCGTGTCGAGAAACCAAAAGGGACAATTCAGAATGGAAAATGAACAATTAATCTCAAGCGTAACTTGGAGAATGCAATATTAATTTTGCTCTTACGATCAGTTAAAATTTTAATCTGAATAGCGATTTTATTGTATTTATTTTCCACGTTGACTTCAATTTCAATATAGTTTTTTTTTCCCCGTAGACACTAAATATGAATATATTTCGTATTCTATTGAGGATTAAATTTAAATTCAGTTAAATTAGTGTAATACAAATAATTACTGGAATAATTTGTGTCTGATAAGCAATACACGCCCACGCTCTCCTTTTTTTTCCCAACCCGCACCCCACTTCACTTATTTTACGACGTTTACACAGCCTTAATACTATCATTTTCTTTCTAGATGTTTTTTTTATAATCGGATATAAACAACTGTATTCACCAAATTTTATCCCGTTGATAAATCGATAGTATCATAATAAATCTAGGAAAATTAGCACAGCTTACCTTACACTTTTTTTGCAATGCGTTAACATCACATCTTATTACTCTCTGTTTAATTAATTCGTTTAGCGTTTTGAGTTACGATGTACCCTGCAAGGCAGCTTTTACGATAAAAATGTGAAAGCCATTTATTACAGCATAAATATATTTAGTTCTGAATGCTTGTCAACGAAATGAAGTCATTACTGTGGCCCAAAAATTTATGATGAGATTATATGAGGAATATTTATTATACTAGTTTATAATATTTCGCTGATTATAATTTATGGATTAAAATGAAAAAATTACGCCTGATTGAAAATAATGAATAAGAAAGATAGCCAATACAGACAAAAAAAAGGGTAATATAAATACCACACAACGTTTCTGTGATCCTTGTTCCTTTCGTCAGGTGCTAAGAAGTCAGTTGACAACACACAAAAGCTTTTGAGTGCAGTTGTGTTTCTCTAGGCTCTTCTTAGCATCTGACGAGAGGTACAAGGATCCCTGAAACGTTGTGTGGTATTTATATTACCATTTTTTGTCTGTATTGGCTATCTTTATTATTCATTAATTTATGGACTAGTTTTCTTTTACTTCAAATCCGTAAAAAAAATTAAGGGTGAAAAGAAAGCATCTGGAAAGTGGAAGATCAAAACCAAATATTTTTTTTCGACGTTCAAAATTTTGTTTTTAAGGTTGGGAAATCGTTTTTAAAATAGACCCACTTTAGACATAGTAGTACATGAAGGGTAATTACGTAATGCCATGCCGCGGTTCTGATTATTGTGTGCTGGCCCGAAAAATAGCCGAGTTGCTATTTCCATTCCATACTGGAATAGCTGCAACATTTTTGTTCCATAAACGTAGAAAAATTCCCTATTAATGGGTAAAAAAAATTGGCAACTAGGGGACGTTGAACTACAACGCGAATCGATGAAACTGGAAGGCGTCTGTGAGCTAGCTTCAGAGATTTACGAAGTCGAGACCACGTAAAGTATGACACATTGCTATCTTCCTCGTATCTGCGTACGCAATCTATACGACGACAAGACGAACATCAATTAGGCTTGTTCGCGTACATGTTTCCTTGCAGCTCGTTACGCGACATCTGTTACCGAGCCTGGACGACGCGCTGGTAACAAGCTCCTCCAGAGATACCCCCCTCTCCTCCCCCGGCCCTTTCACCCGTCAGTTTACCCCACCCCGTAAACCATCCATTCGCAAGTACTCGGCCTCCACGGAAATACGTTATGATGTGTGTGTACATAGCACTTTTCATGACTTAGCACGTAATTGCGAACTGCGCCTGAATTATTACCGAAAGCATGTAATTACACTCGTGTACACGCGAGGCAATTATACTGTAACCAGCACGGACTTGCCTATCTGCTGCTTCCATCTGTACGGATGTAATTGGAAGTAGTCCCTTTTAACATAATAGGCGCAGCAGCGCGTGAGCAACGGTGCAAAGTGAATTGGATTTCGCAGAACAATGGCGTTCGCTGCGGGACAAATCGTGTGGCTGGACTAGGAAATACTTTGCCCATGATATCTTCTTCCACTCTTCAGAGCAAGTGCAGCTTACTGCAAACAGAACGTGTTATCAACCTCGTCAGCTACGATCGAATTTTTCAGTACAGACTCCGCGTAAATCCTTTTTTTTTTTTACATTGACGGGTAGCATTCCTCAAATTTTGTCATATTCACACTGTTAAACTTATATATACAAATATTAAAACAATTTATATATTTCGTACAGACTGGAGACAGTGACAGGATACAGTACTGAATCGACGAAATACAAAAAGTATATGTAGGAAGATAAATTAATGAGATAAATCAAACGACCATTATAAACAGCCATTTTAAAATTATTTGATTGAAGGGCGTTTCTGGACGTTTTTGTACTTTCATCAGGTTGTTAATGTCTTTACAGTAACAGAATATTGTAAATTTTTTCCTTCACAAAGCTCGTTCAACGAGAAATTTATAACAATATAAACAACCTGATGAAAGTACAAAAATGTACAGGAACGTTGTTAACAGTTATCGTTAACAGTAATATTAAAATGTATTTAATAACGACCGTTAAATTTATCTTCAGTCTTTCAATAAAATATTATTCAAACATTTCAAATCATTTTAATGTCTGTATAAATTATTATCAACCGTTTCTTATTTCAAAAAAAAATTAAATTTCAACGGGATTAATATGACAGAATCTGTCTAAAGCTACCAGTCAATTGTAATAAATGATTTATACGCAGACTGTACTAGTTTGTCCCCGAATTTCTCGAGCCGAGTAATTCAACATCATCTTCAAACATTTTTCATAAATGAAATATTCGAGACGAACGTCAATTCGTATAAAGAAACTTATTCCAAAGAGCCGAGGAACAGTTTGTTAAATTACCCTGTGGTCAAATGTAGGCTATACTGGATGTTGTATTGTCTCTTAATATCTTAAATAGTTTTAATTTTTTAAAAAAAACACATTAAAATACATATTCGTAGCCTAGTTTGAAACATAAAATGTCACTGATCACGGACGTAGTACTTCAAATCTCAAAAAGAAAAAATTAATAAAAAGTTACATTACTTTGTCTTTGTTGCCTGTGTGATTTATACGAATTTTAGGAATAAATATTTTTAAACTTCTTAAGAATAATAATTAAATATACAAGTTTTTAATTTTACGTTTGGACTTTTTCCAGCCGTTTTCATTAATTTACAAAATATTTATAAATATTGCCCTATTATATTGTGATAAGAATTTTCTGCTTGAATTTAGACAGAAAATTCTTAAATTGAATACAATATTTATATATTTCTCTTTCATAAAATGTTATGGAATACCACGAAAATATCTATATCTCTATATTTTCCTAAAATTGTTTTCGATTCGAGTATTCGTCAACAATATCAAGTGTTGTTAGATTTCCAAGTTATTTTTAATAGAACTCGTAATTCCAAATAGAAACGTTATAAAAATCACAATTAAGTTACTGATAAAATTGTTATGTTTCTTATACCTTTATATCTAAATAAATATCCTATAGAATCTTAAATTGGACGCTACGATAAAATTGATTATTTCGATTGATGTGTGATAAAAATAATACAGATTACTATATTGCTCTATTTTACTTATTATATATATATATATATATATATATATATATATATAAATTCAATTACATATAATAAATATTTATAAATATATTATATATTATATATTAATTAATATATTATATTATATATATATATATGTTGCACTCAACACTGAATTACGGCCGATAACTTACAAGCTTTCTTCGAAAATGCTTATTTCAAAATTATGGATTACCACGTTGCGTTGAAGTAAAATAGATCGCATGATCAAGTACAGCGAGAAGTCAAGATGGCCGTTTGACCCATCATATAAGAGAATATAATCGAGTATGAATGCAAAGATGTGAACAAAAGTGGGGCTATTCGGAGGGACGGAGATAAAGTGAAACTGTAAGAGATGCTACACTGTGAATAATACACCGAAATGGTATACAATGAAACCAAAAACAAATGTCTGTATGAACTTCAGATGTTTTAGTTTATTTCATGTGATTGACTCTCATTATTACATTTAGACGATATTAAAAAAATTAATTAGGCTGTGGAAGAAGCTAATTTTTCTTTTCATCGAATGAATTCGGTGTAATTCTGAAGTATCGGCGAGATATACTTTTATGATTTAGACTGTATGAAGATGAATAAATTATGCTAAACGAATAGTCAAGAGATGTATAGAAAATTAATTGTATTTAAATATAACATTATGCTCCAGAAGCACTCCATAACTTAAGTTGATTTTTTTAAAGCAACGTTTTTAGCAGTATATTTTATATTGCATGTTTGACTCAGTTGATAACATTGAATATAAGAGAAAATTCATTCAATAAAGTTTATAACAATTCTACGAAATCGGCTATAGAAAAACACCAAAGGGAATTTACACGGAATATATTGTATACAATATATTAAAAAAAACGAGTAGTAAATCGTATCAAATTAAATTACGAGACCTTATGAAACGGAATTATTTCGAAAATGAACTGAACGAGACCGATAATCTTTTTAATTTACTTTTGTATGTTGAGAGAGACTTTTTGATATTTAATCTAACGTCACACACATTTAATAAATTTATGAAGCATTTCATCAATCCTGCAGTACGTAGCTGATTGAGAGAGAGAATAAAATAACTCATGGGCTGAATAATTTGAAAGAAAAGTTAAATCCTATGATATTAATATAACTAATACTTCAAAAAGTCGATTATTTTCAAACTGAAGTGAATAAATATCGCCTCCGGCACAGGACTGGCTTAATCCGGTAAACGAATCTGCGCTGCTCGAAAAATCGCGTTATTTATCCCGGCTTCCCGGTCGCCATGGAGTTTTTGCGCGATATGTATACGTCCTGTGATGTAGCGAGGCGCGTTTAATGACATTTCAGCGACGTAATCAAGGGAATTCAATTTTCGTTTGTCTGCAGTTCTCATATATCTCACAGTGCACGGCACGTCACGGCAAACGCGGCCGTTTCCAGCATGGCGCCAGGCGCACGTGCGGTGCGCATGTCCACGGTCGCTGCGATGGAAGCTCCAAGCTCTCCCCGCATTGGCCCCTTCCTGCCATGGACGCATTCATACCCTGCGCAATAAATGGATTTACACAAATATGTCTTCACCGATTTCAAACAATATTTTATATATATATATTGGAACGATCGTGTTATGAAGCAATCCTTACATTTCTCAATGGGCGTTTACTCCATCAGCCCGGCGAACTAATGAAGCAAGTGGGAGAAGCGGGCTGCCAACAGGAAAGAACACCCATCCCCACAACTTTTATTTTCCTTTCATTAATACCTTATCACATCTCTTTTTGGTTGCAACCGCCAAGGCGGCAGAATGAATTATAATACAAAAATATTAAAACTTTCCAACTTAAAGATGTCCTTATTTTTTTAAAAAATTTATTTAGCAGGGTCTGCAAGTAAAATGCAATTCACTGCTGTGATATAATAAGAAATCATATGGCTAAGAGTATTTGGAGAGAGGGTTATGTGAAATATATTTTCACACCTCTGGCTTATTACATTGGGTTCAGGTATTTACAGGTTGACAATTATTTGTGTAAGTCTCGTGGAAGCTTTCGTTTGAGTCTTTTATGGGTGTTTTTTTTTGTCCTAGGTTTAATTTCTTTTCACTTTTACACTTCACTATATTTTTGAAAAAGTTACTGCTTAGGCTGTGGATGTAGTTTGTTATAAGTGGAACGTTTAATTCTTGGTGTATGTGACTGTTTCCTATGAACCACGGACTGTTAATTGCAATACGTAGCACTTTATTCTGCATGGTTTGAAGTTTCTTGAGCGAAATTATAGGTGCGTTGCTCCAAGCGGTAAGAACGTTTTTTTTTTTTTTTTAGGGCAACAGGCTACATGAGGGTAATCCACTTTGGGCAACTCCCATTTAATAGCATAGGAAGGGATTTGAAAGGGGGGATGCGGAATGGTAGAGGAAGGTAGCCAAGGGTTAACTAGGGCCCCCGGGCTATATTTTAAGGATCCTACCCGGCATTCGCCTAAAGAAATGCAGGGAAAACCCTAGAAAAACCTGCATCAGGTAGGTCGGGCATTGGGTACTTGTCCCACGCCCTTCCGATAACGGGAGGGTCGCAGAATCAATTTATAAATTAGGAGCGAGGATTCAACTAGAAGATGAGATTTTCGGTTGATCAGGGAGTAAAGCAGAGACAGTCTTGCGTAGCACTCATTTAGTTTTTTTTTATGAATGTGGTATCTCCAGTTGTTTTTAGGTGGATCCATAGATAAGACGAAACTTGGTAAAAAAAATTTTTTAATAAACATTATAATATTTTCTGACAAGGGCGTCAGACAACTCTCTTTAATTTGTTCCCGACTCTTTCTTAAGGCAGCTGATTAAGAGTGGATCATAATTCAAATAAGAATTAAAGGCTAGTTAAGTGTTCTCCAGTAAACATAAAATGCCTTTTTAAAATCCTTCAACCATCTAAACAGTTCTTCTCAAATGCTTCCAAATCGCTAAAGAATTGATACAGTACACCATGACAGTGACAGACTGAAGGTAACAGCACACATACGTCAGCAGTGTATAACTCTGTGACTTCTGAAAAAACACAATATCGCTGCAAATGATTTTGCCGTCGAAGAATTGGATGTAAGTCTGCAGAAGAATTCGCGGAATATATTTGTAATCTGAACTGCGCCAAACCTCCCCCTATTAGCCTCCTGTTGCTTTACAACACAACCCTTCCCAGAAATAAACTAGTTTCACGAATCGTAAATAGCACCAAGAAGTCTTTGGTATCGTGATCCTGTAAAAGACAAAAAAAAATCTCTAACAAAAATGGATACCGCTTCCAATTAATTCGTAAAAGAAAATTCAGTCATTTTTTTTCCACTGCTTATATATTTTAATTGTCAAAGTCAAGCAATTTCGATTATAATTATTTATATTGCCATAGAATCTATTCACCACGATTCTGCAGAATATCAGACAGCAATATTCGACTCGTAGTTTTAAACACGCGGCCGTTGAGTGATCTTTTTGGCCCAGTTATTTTGATTTCCATTGCTGTAGCTCAGAAACTTTTTATAACCCACGAAGCGACAGAACCGTACAAGAAATTTTTTTTGTTTCTCCCAGCAAATCTGTTCACCCGTTTAAATCTTTGATGACAACCAGGGAAGGAGACGAAAATAAATGTAGTACAAATACAGCATAGCTAATTTTACAGCCATAATCCTTCGGTAATCTCCTAATCGAACTCGAAGCTCAGTTAAAAGTACGTAGCATTTCTGAGAATTCCCTTAAAAGTGACTTACACGGTGCAGAAAATTCCGTCCAAATAATTCACAAAAAAATCAAATTTTTTAAGGATAACTTTGAAAACTTTCAAAAATTTTATTGTATTTACATTTTACACAGAGGGCTGAAATAATCAATTATTAATAAATTAATACTTTCATGATTCATTAGTATAATAATATTTTGGGTCACGTACATGCTGTTTCTTGCGAATAATGCGTTAGAAATGTGTCGGGTGAACGTAAGCATTTGTATCAGATAAAATGCTGAATTGAAAAATTAATACACTTATTTTACTCTCGTGCTGTTTTGTTATATTGTTCACAAGAAAAATAAATAGTAATTCCATATTTTTCAAACTGGAAAGATATTTTTTTTCAACCAATTCAATTAATAATATTTTTGGTTGCAGATAATATAAGAATATATATATAATTATATATATACATATATATAATTAAATTTATATTTATATATATATAATTATATTTATATATATATATATAATTATATTTATATATATATATATAATTATATTTATATATATAATTATATTTATATATATATATATAATTATATTTATATATATATATAATTATATTTATATATATATATAAATATAACACATATATATATATATTATATATATATTATATTTATATATATACTATTATATTTATATATATATATATATATTTATATTTATACACACACATATATATATATATATAATTATATTTATATATTTTCATATATATTTATTTATTTTTATACACACACACACACACACACACACACATATATATATATATATATATATATATATATAATTATATTTATACATATATATATATATATATATATATAATTATATTTATATATTTTCATATATATTTATTTATTTTTATACACACACACACATATATATATATATATATATATATATATATATAATTATATTTATACATATATATATATATATATATATATATATAATTTCAAATTAGAGAATATTTTTCTCGTGTTCCTAAGCGTAAATATTTTTCTGTAATATCTACTGTAATCGTTAGTGGCTAGTTTTCGTCTGAGCTCCTGGCAATCTGAATATTTTAGCCCACGTTTTTCACACCACGTTGTCGATGAACCTCAGGCCGAGATTGTAATTGCTTGCTTCGAGCCTGAATGTTGTCGAGGAAGACATTAAGCGCTGCACTTTGAGCAAGTGGCACGCGCATCGCCAACTAAGTTGTTGCCACCAGCAGGGATGTTTTGACGCATTTTCCTGAACAATAGGAACAATTTCCGTAGCGGCAACTGTTTCGCTTTTGTTTGCTTGTTGAGCCCCAGAAGCGCCACTTCTGCCTGCTTATACGTACTTCCCTGAAGGTTTGCACGTTTGTTTCGCGCTGGGTCACGGGGATGCAAAGTTTTGTCATCTGGAAATCCGTCGCTAAAGACTACATTAATCAACTGCGGGATGAGTCTGACAATCCAATTCCTTTGGGGATTTTTTTCCCCCCTAAATCGTCGTGGTTATTTTGGACCATAAAAGTCAATTTGCGAAGCAGATAAATTTACAACAAAGCCTTCATAGTCCATTAAAAAGGGGGTACGTACTCTCTCTCATTCACACACAGATGAACACAACAGAGAGAACGAGGGAGCGTAAATCTGCGGAATATTTATGGACGTAGTTTTCAATTTTTATTGACAAACGGAAAACAATTCAGTAAATTTGGAGAAAATCATAATTCGTTAATTGGCTCTCAAAAACTATTTATGTGAGTTAACTAATATTTAATATCCGAATATGAAATAAAATTCGAAAAAATTAAATATATTTATATTCTTTCAAAATTATTTATTTCCACTTGATAATGAAAAAATGGAAATAAGATATAACTACAGGGTTATAATAAATTAAATTTAACATTCGGCTAATTTTAAATAAATGAAATAAACTAAAAGGTCGAAATGCAATTTTGAAATGAACTGATCGTTTAGATAAAGAAGTAGCCAATCATGAGACAAAATTAAGTAACGAAATAAATTCCACACATCGGTTCTGAAATCTATGTCGCTTTCTTCAGGCCATTAAAAATCGCAAGAGCTGTAAAGACACGCCGCACAAACAAGGTGACTAAATCAATATATTAAACTGATTATTTATTAAAAATTCTATGATCAAGTGAAAAAAATCAATTTAAATTGATTTAAGCACATAGGTTGGCAAAGCGTTGAAAAGAATTGAAATTTTCGTCTATTGGTACTGATATTTAAATAAGAATTATGATAATTAATTACGTTATGGTAGTTTAAATTATTTATACGGACCATAAAAACTATTAAAGAAATAACAATTAAAATTAATTTAATTAAACGGCATGTTTCTGTCCATATGCGGATCCTGATATGGTTAAATTGTTAAGAGACTTTAAAAATTCAAGATTTAACTGTACAATGGTATTAGAGAAGAAATAACAGCGATAAATAGTTTTATAAGTTTGAAAGGTTTAATTCCAATTCAGTTTTGAAATAAACTAATCATTCATACAAAAAAGTAGCTAATTATCAGACAAAATTAAGTAGTGAAATAAATACCACGTAACGTTTCTGAAACCTTTGTTGCTGTCGTCAAGTAATTCAAAATCGCAAGAGCTGTATTAAAATATTATAATTATTATTTAATAATTCACTTTTGGTTTTGACATTAAGAAAAATTGTACTATGTAGCATTTAGGAAACTAATCTGGACTTACAATTGCTGTTGTTATTTAAGATTTGGTAACTATCCCAGTTGAAAGTATGATGATGTCTGAAATGTGTTCAGAAATAACAGATAATTTATCACGTGGAAGCTTAATGTTGTTTCTATGTTCCTTACTTCTGGCAATGTTGGTTCTTTTAGTTTGACCTAAGTATATGTATGAATAATCATTGTATTTTAATTGGTAAACTGCGGTATTAATTTTGTTTTTATAAACAGGCTCTTAAGTTTTTTATGATACTGCATAAACAGGTAGATGTATAACTGTATATTATTGTATCTGATTAATTGGCGGAATGGCATATGCCTAATGTGAGTTATTAATACTCTGGTAATATTTACGTAGAAACCAATCAACTTCTGAGATTTCCCGGTAAAGCAGTTGCACTGAAGCTGTCCCTTTGAAAGAATATATTAGCAAGAAAACCAGAGAAAAATCTGGCTTCAACACGGGAAATGATACTGCGTCCTTGGAAGTATTGTTCTAGCTACGCACGGTCGCATTGATCCCTGCAACGTGTCAGAACGCGAGTTGGAAGCGGTAATCGAGATGTTTAACGGTTGGTCGCCATGCTTGTCAGCTAATAAAAAATAAAACAAGCTCGACCTTTAAACTCACCGTTTTAACCCATCCGCTTGCTCATTAGTCATTAGTTGACGCGAGGACTCGATCGATTCGATATCGTTGGTTCGTTCGTTTGAAACATCAGCCACGAGTGTGAACTGAACAACGGTCTTTCCAAAGCGGCGCTTTTAGCAGGTAACGCGGGAATGGGGGAAATTTTTTTTCCAGTGGCCAAAAGTTTAAATAGTTGCCCGATAACGTGCGAAAAGCTCAACGATTATGATTTCGACTGTGCTCTGGATTACTTTATATTATTTAAGTATTATTATTAATCGAGCTGATAATGCAGTTACTATGGACATACTATAGAAGTCTAATATTAGTTTAATTGACAACATTTGCTAAAAATCACAACTCGGTATTTTTATATTCTCTTATAAATTAGAAAAAATTATATTTATATGTTTTTTCAACTCATGATTTAATGAAAATTTATTTCTTATTTTAAAATATTTATATAGAGAAATAAATTACAAGTAATTCTATCAAAAGGATGAGACTTCCACATTGTTAAGAACATCACGATTAGAACGATACTTACGATAAATTATCGTGTACTAAAAACCCAATTTCAATTTCAATTTTCTAGACGACACGTTGGAAATGAATATCCTTGTAATTAAAAATTAAATGATTTTAATTAACAAATTAATTTTCTTGTACCATGATAACTGTATTTCGATTAAAAAAAACTGCACCAAAATAGTTCGCCCGAGTAAGTGAGTATGGGACAGATACAAATACTAAAATTCTAATTAATTAAATATCAGTCTTTTGTTCCACCACGAAAGTGACACAATTCCATAACTGTAAGTCAAATATAGAAAGTTTCCTCATATTTACTGAATGTTTGGTCGGCCTGTTTTGAGAGGTTTATGTTCCGGGGTCTCAGACCTTGGGCATACGGTAAGAGTTGTCCGCTATTCCCATTGGAATAGTCTGCCAGCTGCCTCCTAAACTGGTCGAGGCACGGAGAAGGGAATGCTGCGTCCCCACAGCAAACTCCTCTCCTGCTATCGGAAGGGCGTGGGACAAGTACCCAATGCCCGACCTACCTGATGCAGGTTTTTCTAGGGTTTGTCCTGCATTTCTTTTAGGCGAATGCCGGGTAGGATCCTTAAACTATAGCCCGGGGGCCCTAGTTAACCCTCGGTTATCCTTCCTCTACCCTTCCGCATCCCCCCTTTCAAATCCTATGGTATTAAAGGGGAGTTGCCACCATGTGGATACCCTCATGTAGCCTGTTACCTAAAAAAAATCAATTACAACTAGAAAATAATTCTTTTATTTGCATAAAAATGTAGAGTTAATTATTATTAAACAAGAAGTATCGTCGCCATTATTTTGAGTAGGGTTGTATTAATAATTTCTTAAGTAACTCGCTGAATAATTCAGAGTTAACTTCACAACATTATTTTTAAAATTAATGTCTTCAATAATTTGAAAACCCTAGTTCTGTGAAAACTGATTATTTTTTACGAATCCTGAGGTTTATCTGTTCTATTCTGTGTCTAAACAGGGCCACATAGCCTACGCTAACGCTGGCGGTTTGTGTCGATTGACAGCGTTAGGATTAAAAGCAGGTTTTTTTTGCAAGCAAAAAAATAAATAAGACCGTCACTGAGATTATACCATGAAAAATTAAAATTAAGACAATTAGGGGATGAGTTAGGTGTGAGTTTACAAAAGGCCTCCGCTTGGGAAATATTTCTCTGACAAACTGAATAGGAGAATAGTTTTTCAGAGGCCCCTCGGGGCTGCTGAATGGAGAAGGCCACACACGACTGCTGTGCTAATTATTTGTCCCCGCAGTAGGCTATTAACAATGCAAGGGCGACGAGGGACCGCTCTGGCCAGAAGAAGCGTCCTCCAGAGCCTCTCTCTGTAAACACAATCAACTATTTCACAAATTAAGATACATCGTCGGCAGCACGACCCGTAACTCGGTCTTCAGGCTATTGTCGCACTGGGTCTTTAATAAAAGTGCCGCAGATTTCGTGAAGTTACTGCAAATGCGAACAGTATGGGAAATCTTTTAAAAATATTCTATGATTGTATTCGATTTTCTCCTTTATTTCTTACAAATAATATGTTATGAATATCTTACGCGAAAAGAACGGGTGCCAACCTCTCGCATAAGTATTAGAATTTACTTTTGAAATATATTTAAAATATAACTACAAGTGAAATACTCTCTACATCAAACTTGTCTAAACACTTAAATTTACTTGCAGAATTTCAAAATCTTAGTTGTAAAGTCACATTACGGAAGATGAATCTCAGAAGTGTTACATATAAAAATTACTAAAAATACTTTCTGTAAAATCTGACAATGATTCTTTAATATTTTGTTTATATTCTTCTCTTTTTAACAACTTTTAGGATTTAATTTTTATTTTATAAATAATCTTTAAGAAAGTCCGGATTATGGAAAGAAACATTTAGAGATTTCATTTATAATTAAATTCATTTATCGTCCGTTTAAAATATTTCGTTGTTTTTTCCTTCTTTATATAATTTGTTATAACAACTTGAAAATATTTAACGACTTAAATATAAAAATTAAAAATCTTATATTCAAAATTTATCTAAAAATGATTATGTAGAAGACATGCGTTGTATTTTTAGTACTATAAGTTAGAATATAATTACGCGATTACCGAATTAAAAAAGCACATATTAAATGCTAAAGTCACCTAAATGGTTGTCAGTGTTGAATACTGATCTGCTTAATGTAAAAAAAAATGTTTTGTAGTTCATAACAAATAGATATTGATACAGTAACGACTTTTAAATGACGACTGCCTGCGACACCAGCAGTTGACTGACTCGTACCAGAGTTACGACACTTTTATTGTATCTGTAGTTTGGTATTGAATCGATTTGTTAAGTTTAAATGGGCATCCTAAGGTACTTTGCATACACACGTTACCATCTAAATGGGTTACATGCAATCAAAGCCGATAATAGGGAATTCGTGTCCTCTTTCGGACGTATTAGATATAATTATCCACTCATTTAGTCGTCTATTGGGGAATATGACGTTAACAATATATAAAAATTACATACAGCACCTTAAACGTTTAATTTTGAAAACAAACATAATAATATACTACATGGATAAGATATATAAGGAAAATTTCAACAATAGATGCGTTTAATTATAACAACATAATTTAATGCATAAATCAGGGAGGAAATTTGATAAATATGCAAGAAAATCAAATATAAAAATGAGAAAATTTAATACTAAATCTAGTTTAATATTTGAAATAAGTAATTTTAATGCTTAACACGAGGAGGCTTGATTAATGATTGATAGAAATTGATGTGAAGACTAAAAGAATTTTAAATATTTTCTTTATCAAAATCATACGTCTCCAGACTCCGAGTCCTTACTCAAGGATGGCGTAAACCAAAAGAAATATGTTGACACCAAAAGGCATACTTGCGGTGGAAATTTCGAAAAACTTTCAGTGTTGGATACTCCGCCCTAGATTTTGCTGTTTCTTCTGACTGCCTTCATTACTTCAGCATCATCACCTTATGACAATGGTAGAGCTACGTCAAGTACGTAACCAGAGAATTTCTTATGAAGCAATCGTGACGCCACGTATTTATTTCGTTCCTCACAATGAGATGCACTACACAGCGCCTTGGAAGACTGAATCCTTGCAACTCACCTCACGGAAGTGCTGGAAGTGTCGAGCACGGCGATGTCTTGCGGTGTCATTGATTGCTACTTCCTGCGGCAGATGGTTGCTGCAATTTTATCGCTTCCTGCGTTGACGACCGGAGCAGTCGTAACTGAAGTCGCCCTGAAGCTGATTACTAACTTGTACATGCTAATTAGATCTGTAATTGAAATCGCCGAGGGTGCATATTAATTATCTTACACTGGGCAGATAAGTGTGCACTCGGATAATTAGCACGGCTCGCTTGCGTTATGACGGTCTAATGCGATTAGCATCGCAACTCGTCTCCAATATGGCGGAGCGGCCGCCGCCAGTTGGCCCAAACCCGCATTCCACACAATTCTTACATACTGTTTAATGAACTGCCTCTGTCACATTCGGAGCCAATTAAGGTGGTGTGAATAACAGACTCGCTTGCCACCGACAGTCGTCGGAGTCTCGAATGAATTAAGAAGGAAACGTCCAAGATTTCATTACTAATGAGAAGATAAATTTCACGCGACCCCTCGCACTTTCAAATTTGCTACATAGTAGAATACTAAGTAAGGATCAGTAAGTTAGTAATATTATTTTTCAGTGGGGAAAGGACAAAATTTAGAGACATTATTTTTTTTCAATAACTGATGTATTATTATTACGTTTCCTTACAACAAATATAAGTAGTGAAAATATGAGGCTAATGTACATTAATTTACAAAATTCTTCTATAAGCCTACCATTAATTCTTCGTTCAATATAACAGACTACGAAATAATTATCTATTATTCTCAGAAAATAAAATATCGATTTGTGGTAACTCGACTGAGATCCTAATACGTGGCGGCTTTTGATTGGTGCTCTACAGCTGACATGTCAGATGTGATGCCTCTTCCGTTGTCTATTTCGCAGTATTAGACATGGAAATTTAATTAAAAAAATAACTATTTCCTTAACTCATATTCTGTTCACATTTCATAACACGTTTACAACTGCCGAACGTCTCGTAATTGTCAAGTTTTTGTTTTTGTTGGGGCCTTAAACCGCCGATAATTTGTGATATATTATAAATGGTCCACGTCTTCAACAACTATTTTTCAAGAGATTCTCAATTATATTCTTGTAAATTTATACCCACTATTTTCAATACTTTGCCGGTGACTGGATCGATAAATATTTCTCCAGGCTAGGGGATCGACAAAAATTTCTAAGATGCAGTAACTGAAAGAGAACAGTGTAAAATAGCCATACGGAATAGTATATTGCCTCACATTTGTGCCTTTTTTGAGTAATAATATAAATTCGTGGGATTTCAAATGCAACTAGAATATTTCTACAAACACTATACTAATCCATAGGTGCTTTTTGTTTTTGAAAATCGTAGGGAAAGTCTGTAAAATGGTAAATTCACGATATATGCCATGAATAAGATAATGTTTGTTTCAAAAACATTCTGATAGATAGTAAAGAAAGAAATTTAAAGAATTTGAAAAGTATTATATTTACATAATTATTCTCGAAAGCGTTGCTAGTATTTAATATGAAAAATATTTTTTTCGAAAGCATTATTTTCAATAAATAAATGTCATTCAGTTGCAATTTTACATTTAAATATTTACTTCTATATTCATGTGGCTGGTATGTAGGTGTTTCAAACATTTTGTTTTATCCGAAATGAATAATTTTCCGTTCATGTCGAGAAATTTCTTTGGAATTTTATTTCAGTTGTTACTACATTACCGAAACAATTCCAAATTAGAGAAATACGCTTATGTTTCGCGACTACCGTCCTTGTCGTCATTCGCTTTGATCGTCTTCCTCGTCGTGAAACAAGGGCGTGTCATCATTATCGGCACACTCTCGTCAGTGTTGCGACATCTTTGTTCTTCGGTCTTAATTTGGCTAATTATAGCGAAAATTTGCAGACACTTAACTTCATTAGATCGGAGCATCTCGCCAAAAACGCAAAAACAAGCGCTGCGAGAGTGCGGATCACTGTTAGGCTGGAGGCGTCAAGCAGCAGTTTAAAAACTTAAGAGGGAGGAAGGAAGCTTTGATGGGTGCGCAAGTTGAAGCGATTACGGCTAAGAGCTGGCGGCGAACGACACTTGCTACTGAAGACGTCGGCTTATGGTACAGCCGTCACAACTCAACAAAGTGCCCCAGAAATCACCTCAAAGATTCTTCAATCTGAGGGTTTTCTACTCGCTTGAAGTTCGTAAAAATCCTGGCAATCGGACAGTGAGCAAACAAAACTCGAAACAGTAAAAACAAAACAATTAGATTTATTTAATGATTCCATTTATATATATATTACAGGTATATAAAATTACACTCAACGAAAATTATCCGAATAATAAAATTAATCAAATAACGCAGACTTTCCAGGTATATTGATTAAATAAAAGATTCTCGTTTTATCAACCGTTCAATTGTTGCACGTGCAGTGATAGATAAATTAAATAAAACACATTTATAATTAGATATATAGTAACTGGCGTAATTTTGTGTGTTGTTAACGATCTTGTACATTGTTGAGTTCTTCTTTGGCAGCTAAAGCTTCAACAATTGGGGCGGGCGTGCAAGTGTTATTGTTGTTGCCTTGAAAGGGCAGTTCCAAGTCGGGAGAGGAAGCGTGTAGAGGCTCTACAAAAACTTGTACTTAAAGTCACACGAATTACAGTCTACACCCGAGGAAGCCTGCGAGAGGATTTCTCGCAGGTGAACCTTCCCAGAGAGCTCTGGCGGGGGCTACCTTTGGGGATGCTCTCACATCTCTCTGGTTTTTTTGAACTAAGGTTCCCACATGCCGAGGCACCTCGGTCTGTTTTGAGAGGTGTATGTTCCGGGGTCGCAGACCTTGGGCATACGGCAAGAGTTGTCCGCTATTCCTATTGGAATAGTCGGCCAGCTGCCTCCTAAACAGGCCAAGGCATGGCGAGGGGTAAGCTGCGTCCCCACAGCAAACTCCTCTCCCGTCATCGGAAGGGCGTGGGACAAGTACCAAATGCCCGACCTACCCGATGCAGGTTTTTCTAGGGTTTTCCCTGCATTTCTTTAGGCGAATGCCGGGTAGGATCCTTAAACCATAGCCCGGGGGCCCTAGTTAACCCTTGGCTACCTTCCTCTACCCTTCCGAATTCTCCCTTTCAAATCCCTTCCTATGCTATTAAAGGGGAGTTGCCCAATGTGGATCACCCTCATGTAGCCTGTTACCCTAAAAAAAACAGTCTACACCACGCTCTGAGATATTTGTAAACTGATGTCTGGAAGAATAAAGTTTTTTTTAAAGTTTTGGTAATTTCTTCATTAAAAAAAATTACTTGGCACCCTATTATTAAGTAACTTCGAGAGAGCTGGACGAATCAGCGAATTCAATGCAGTATCGCTACGTATTATTGCTCAAAATTATGAGCAAGAAAACCAACCCGAGGGCGATCCGTTACAATATATATATATATATATATATATATATATATATATATAATATGTTGTAATAATACGTGATATTTTTTTTATTATAAATTACTTTGCGTTTGAAACATAGAGGGAGAAAAAGCAATATTAAAATTCAAACTTCCTTGTCAACATTTCCTCCACCTCTGACGTCACACCCACAATCAGTTGTCCTTATAAGAGTAATGGACGAATATTTATCAATGGTTTTAAACTACACACACAAGCAATACACAATTGATTGAGACAATTAATTATACAGTGTAATTATATGGACACAGAATTATGGAAACAATTTGATATAATGCAAAGTTTTATTGCAAAGAATTTCAAGTATTTTAAACATTTCAATTTGCACCAAAATCCTTCATAATTTACCGGCTTTAGACTCATAAAGTTCATGAGATTTATTTTTTCAGGGAACTGTGGGTTTGAGATTTGCTAATTTCAAAAACTATCAGAGTTTTCGACGTGAAACTGTATATAAATGCAGACTTCTGAACGTATTTTACCAAACTGAAAAACTTGGAAATGAGCGGTTCTCGTAAATAGCTTGACACTCACACGCTTTACGGTTGCTCCTTTGATTGTTTGAAGATTTGACTGGAGGAAATCTGTCCGCAAGTCTAGTGAAGAATAATAGATGAAGTGGCCAGTGAGAATCTCGGCCAGCTAAGGCAGCTCCAATGAGCGTAGTCACAGTTTCCACAATATACAATCCTACGATTTTCATATTTTAAATTTCCTAATCCTGACCAAATGTCTATACAATCCAAATTTTAGTTTCTCAGTGTTAAGATGCTACACTGACTGCCCAGGGTGAAACTCCGTCCAAAAGAGCTTTAATCGTCGCCGTCCACCTCCGGAGAGATCACGTCTTCTCAAGGTTCCAGAAAGTTCTCGTCAATCATATATATCCTTAAAGTTCGAAGATTGTGAAGGTTACTCAATCAAATTTTCCGATACATACGGTCGCAGGATTCCGTTGTCACGTCAACGTCGAACACAGTCAACACTGCCAACCGGAATAATTCTGAAGCTATTAATAATTTCTTACAAAAAATTCAGTATAAAAATGACAAGTAAGCCAAGATAAACGGATAAATATTCAAATTATTCATGATATCGGTATCTGTTCATTACTATATTTACGTAATACGAAAACGAGAAGTTTAAGTATAAAAAACTGTATGCAGGACATGAATTAGAAAAATTATATAGCATTTTAAAATAAATTTTTAAATCTACCAGAAACTGACAGACGATCAGTACCAAATTCGAGTTTACATTATAAGTCTTGTTTATATTTTATGTATTAAATTGTAATGGATATTAAACAATAAGTGGTGTTACAAAGACAATTTAATACTTAATATGTAAATAAGAAATTTTTCAACTTGAAGTAGGCCTGATCGTTACGAGTATGAAAAAATTCAAAGCGACCCTTACATGTATTTGTGGGGAAAAATTGCAAATTATCGATCAGTTCAAGTACCTTGGACCTGTTGACGAATGGTAAGTACAGCACGGAGGAAATTAGATCACTTATCACAATGGCTACGCAGTAAAACAGCCCTGCAGATAAAGAATTTGAATCTGGAATTAATAAAGAACAAGGTTAAGCACTACATCTGGATCCTGTCCCTGGATGGATCAGAAACATAAAACTAGAATCAAGAAATATCTGGAAAGTTATGAGATGCGGTGTTTGAGATTAATTGAAAACATAAAGTAGAGATAAATTAAGAGGATCCGAGATGAGTAAATGGAAGAAATCCACCTTGACACGAAGGAAAATTTGATCGGAAAAAAATTGTTAACTATATGTCAAAATTGAAGTACGAAAAGATGAGTTCCAGGTCTTGGAAGACAAAGATCTACAGCTGCTGCTGGACGACTTGAAGGGTGAAAGAAGAAGATATTGGCTGATGAAATAAGAAGCTGAGTACAGGGAAATATAGTCAAAAAAATTTACAGGCCAAGTTCGAAGACCTGCCAGCAGACAGAACACTTGATAATACTCACTGCATGATTCAGAGAAATTAAAGTAAAAAGCACTAGCGACTATAACGAACAGATGTTACAATACTACGGCAGTTTGTAACAAAAAAATTCTCTATATACTTTCCATCAATTCTGAGTACCGCCCAGTTTTTATAATTGGATCTTAGTAAGCATCATAGTTTTTATTCTTCCTACTCCATGCTTTTGGCTTTCATTTACCACTTTTGTATTACCAGCATTAAACTTCCTATTTTCGTTCTTAATGAAGCCTTTGAGAAAATCATCAGCTTCACTCTATCACTTTTGAATAATTGGCCTGAGTAGTACCTTTAGTATTTTATTAATCTTCTGAATATGATTAAGTATTCAACTTTCACTTTTCCAAATTATTATTTCTTATCTGATGCGGCACTTAATCGAATTATAGAAGTTTAGATCTCAAAAGTGCTACTTGCGATACAACTGAACCGCATCGGATCATGCCTTATATAATATCAAGTCTTTTGTATGACTAATATTCTATTGCTCCGCAATTTTTCATACCGTCAGGGTCATTAAATAAATATACGTTTATTTTTCTTGAAATCTTCTTGACACTGGGCTGTAGCATTATTACTTTTTCAATTTATTTGGATATGGAAACAAATTTTAAGGCCGAATTTTCTTCATGCACTCCAACACGTCACGCTGCGTGTGTCATTGTCTGAATTGGTTTGAAGCTGTCTAGGTTTACATTTTTAATACCAACGGTGAATCTGGAGAATAATTGGAAGTAACATGTAATTAATTCACACTGGGATCACTTTGTGGGATATACGTGTACTACTGGCCGTGAGAAACTCCATGGTCTTCACTGGTCGAGCCATCACACCATGAATACCGCTTACGCACGGATGATCACTAAGCGATGAAGATTCTTTCAATGCCAAACAGCAAACTGCCTCTTCATTATACGCGGGACTTCTTGATCCGCCCGTCGCCATGAAATGGCCACCCTATATTGTATCAAACGTTTTTACCTCCAACAAAAAAAAATGGCCAAATCAGTCTTGAGCAAACATTGGGCGTCTTCTAACTGTAAACAAACATAAAGGACGCGATGATCCGGCAGCTGTGTACAAACACTCACATGCGCATGTCCAGGAACTTGATAATTTGCATGACAAGGCGCACCCCTGCAGCCAATCACGTTGTTTGGGAGGTTAATGGCGTCCGCGATCTTCTAAAAGCCCGGACCAGTGAGGGTTGGGAAGAAGGGGAGGCGAGGTAAGGGAAGGTGGTATAAAGTTTGATGTTGCATCAGGCCATGAAATATTGAGCAAGCATTCTAAGGAGTAAAGTGTGTCTCTCTCTGGACGGAGCAATTATGTATGCTCAGTGCTGTAGCTACTTTAGCGCGGTCTACAGGGAGAAGTGGCAACTTCTGCTTCGCAGTCGGCGTTAACCGAAAATGGAGCACTTACCTAATGGTTATGAAGTATCTAGACCATCTTACGCACCGTTAAATCATTATATTAATTGCCTTTTCTGCGTGAAACGAAGAAAATAGATTTCAACAACGAAATGTATTATTTTGCACCCATTCCTTACTTTTAAACGCTTGGCTTTGGTAAATAATTAAAATTCTACAATTCTATTCAAATATATTTTTGAGTTCAATAGAAAAATTATTTATCGGTACCATTTCATGTAAATTTTTACTATCGATGGGATTCAGAGAAATTAGTACGTTTTAGATAGAGGTAGAAACTGATAAATTATATTAACCATTCCACTCTAACTATAGTTTTTGACACCAGTTCAGATTGTTTGTTTTCAGGTTTTAAATATATTATAGATCTGTACTGAAAATATATTTCTGAATGTCAATGCTGCTTTTGTTAATTAAATTAAATGTCCTGCAGCTCCGCCGTTGCATTTTACGATTTTATTACGTGATATAAATGTTCAATTTTCCGAACTGAGAAAAAGGCTTGTCATAACGTAAACGAGCCGTCTTTAGAGGAACCACCAACACACAAAACTTACAAAGACTCATAATTCTTACATGTAAATTGGTAGTTGATCAGGTCTGAATGTTAAGAATGGAATGCGACGAATATTGAAAATTAAGTTTACAGAAAATGTAAATAATGAAAAGGTTTTAGGAAATGTCATTGAAGGAAAGTCTTTGGAGTTATTCAAGACAAGATGCCTAGAGCAAGTGAACACAGTAATAATAAAAATAAAATTAATTTATTCTAGTCTTAAGGAAGTTTACTGAAGTCGCTATATAAATATCGGCATTCAAAAATAAAATAAAAGTTATGTATTGTAGAGGGCCAGTAATTTTTATATAAGCGTTCGCTAGTTTGGTGAAAGTATTCCTGGTAGTTCGTATATACTATTACAGGGAAGCTACGTCAAAATGGAGTAAATTCATTAAAAATAATATTTTAAAATGTATATGTGGAAGGAATTTTTGTGAGGAATGGCTTCGGAGTAGGCGAGGGCTCCACTTATCGCGGCGCCGAGTGTCCCGACGAAGTCTTCTCCCTACACTTTGATGAGGACGCTTAAGTGTTCATGCAAATTTGATGCGACACGAGAAGCTGTAGGCATGGCAACCGCTGGCGGGGCTCGCCGACGTCTCATTACTCGCCGGCCTTCGTTTGACGTGTTGTTGATGATTTCAGGTTGGGACTGATGACACACTTCGGCGCCCTGGCCGCCGCGGCGTCGGGACGCAGCCCTTTCGTGGCCGTGTACCCTGGTACGGGCGACAAGGCGTGCCCCTGGTACGCCGCCTGGTCCCGAGTACCTGCGCCACCTCTGGGCCTCGAGAGACCCAGCCCCACAGGTAAAACCTCAACCTTGCAAGAATCAACCTCGAATAGTTCTATATCACATAGTCTGTTAACGTTCATGACTTTTCATAAGGAAATTTAACTTTATTTTTCACCTCTGTTTCTATATTAATATTTAAAACTTCTTAATCAATCTATACTGCCCAGTAATGAAGTAAATAACTTTTACATACTGAATATTAACAAAAGAATGGAGGTAAAATATATGTTTCGACTGTTACTGCGTCACGATAGTACATTTACGTGAATTTGCACGATGGTTGTTATGTAAAAACGCTGCTAGAACCAAATAGACAGATTCATGCTTTGATTAAAAACTTATTTTTTAATTGACGAAACGTTACCAATAGCATGTTCAATGTTGTTTGTAAAGTAAATATATAAATGGCCTTATCAACTCATTCTACAACTGTTAAGCCTCATCTTTGCTGTAATTCGTTGCTATTGAATTAGTCGTTCTTTTAGAAAAAAAAATATATATATTTCAATGTCGAAGCGAAAAAAAATTATTTGCATACTATAGTTTTATAGTTGATTTTCTTCTGAGCAATATAAGTTATAGTACGTATTAAGCGCCGATAAAAGAAATTGAAACATGGTTTTCAATTGAACCATGAAATAATTTTGAATTGGACTGTACTTACAAACAATAAACAGTGTGCACAGTGGCGCAAAATATTTTAGATTTTTAAACTTCAATAAAATATATATTCTATTTGAATCTTGCACTCCTGATGAAGTCCTAAATTCAGGACGAAACGTTGCTGTGTTGTATTTTTGTCTGTTCCTTTTTTAAAATGTTTTCTGAATAATGGCCGATTTATTTTAATTACGATCTAAGCTATTGATAACTAATATTAATTATAAAATATCCTCTCACAGCCTTAAAAATTTTTAATTTACATTTGTATAAAAGTTGGATCTTTCGGCCTCCATAGGTCATATTCATTAGTATCTATACAGCAAAATAATAATTCATAAAATAATATTACATTATCAATCTGTATAATTCCCGTGTCATTAAATCTGATTCGACATTTAAAACTAATATATATTAAGGGTGTTTCAAATAACTTTTATTTACCTCGTAAATTAAAAATGTTTGGTGTTGTTTACTCCTTGTCAATACGGTACGTATGTTTTGGTTACATAATTCTATAGTATATACAGATAACTCTGCCTATTTCATTAATACGTTCTGTTACTTCTTCTATGAGACTTTCGCTCGTCTATCGTCTCGTCCGCTTCTGAAAGCAAACATTTTGTTTACTTTATAATAACATGACTCTGAGACACGTAAATTGGGAAAACTGAATTTTAATTTTTCATTGTCTCAATTAGTAGGTGGCAATTTAAGCCGCATAATTAATTTACTTCTTCAGAAAAAAAAAAAATTCACTCATTTCTCTGTCGAACGAACTGAATCCCTACTCAAGCAGTTAAAATAAGATTGTTTATAGTCGGAATGTAGCGGTTGGTGTTTTACATTGCTAAAAAAATATCTTGTTACGGCTCTATATAAATAATTGGCCTGAAGATAGGATCGAACAAAGGCAACGTTTTGACACGATCGCTAGTCTTCAGATGGCGGATTGCTGTTTTATATCGCTAAGAATTTTCTTACATTTCTATGCTACTACTACTACTCCTTGGCTCGACAGCCCATTGAGGGCCTTGGTCTACCGAGACGACCTTCAGACTTAAATGACACGTTCTGGATTTATGAGTGACGCGCGGTCAGAGACTTACATCTGTATTTAATACCAAAATATAGTTTCATAGAAATAGGTCCTACGTTTTCTGTAAAAAATCTGAGAAATCCAACGTGCTATACGAACAGGAATTCAAATGACTTTGGTTTCGGATCCCCATTTGCATGAAGCATAAAAAAAAATATACTAAAATAAGACTGTACAGACAAAAAACATTATTTGGACATAGATCAACGGCAGGAGATCGTTAGTTCTTCACCATTAATATACAGATTACTGTTTCAGTACTAAAAAAAAGTTTTATTTTGATCTATGGTGTCTTGATAACTGTCTTCAGCGGCCCTCAGAAGATCAATATATAAGAATTTGACGATATTATTGAACTTTTTAGTAGAAAGATTGACTGATTGTTAATATGTAAAACATTGCTGAGCTGATTCTCAAATATTTTCAAGATTGACCACAAATATTAACTGACTCTGAAACAGATTAACACTTACTTTTGTTGGTACTGAACTGTGCCAGAGTACACTTGAACATCCTTTCTTCATAGATGATAAATAATCTCAGCGTGAGGCAATTACAGTTTTTGTCAGTAGTAAAACCACCATCAACAAGTTAAAAATCATTCCCAACAATGCACTACGAATAATTACAGGAGCCTTCCGAACCTCCCCTATTTCAAGAATATTAATACAAGCTAAAGAAGAAAGAGAACCACATACAATCAATGTACTAGCATCAGCCATCCATCAAATCAGGAAAGATACAAGCAACATGAAAAATGACCCAAACATGGGAACTAACTCAACGAATTCAAGAAACTCCATCCTCCAAAATATGAAAACAGAGTTAAAAACAAAAATACCAATTCTAAACCACAATTCAACCGCAAGCATGGAGAGTTAACCAAATCCCCATCAACACGTCCCTGCTGTAATTCAAGAACACACAGATCACTAATGAAGATCGGAATAAAAATCTAAAAGACGAATCGAAGAAATACTATCATCTTCACAGACGCCTCCAAAAAACATGCAGGCGTATCGGATGCGCTATGGTAACTCAAGATAGCGGCAAAACCCAAACCAAAATACAATTAGCCTACTGTGGATCCCTGCACACAAGGACATCAAAGGTAACTAAGAGGTAGACAATCTCGCCAATCTGGCTCGATCCCATACATCACTGATATTAAAAAACAACATCAGCACCAGTAAGAACATCTGGATAGTAATCAGAGACAAACTTGAAGAAAAAGTGAACGTGAAGAGGAAAAATAGACAGCACAGCCCATTCCTATCGACAGTACGAAACATAAAAGATGATGTGCAGTCTCCAAGTTTTTAATTTTATTATTGCATTATTATAATAATGTTGTTTATCCAACAAAGGCCCGTTCTTAAACTTGAATAAAAAACATAGTTTTTATATTAGTGACCAAGTACCCATATGTACTAATATTTTTTAAAAGTTATTGTGATTTTAATTAAACGACAGGGAGTATGGTGATAACAAATTAGTTAAAAGCTTCCAACCGATTGTTTAATAAAATTAAAACCTTGGAGATTGTTTATGGTTATTTCTGCACATCAAGATCAACGTAACATAAAAGATCTGAATTCTCCTAAAACAGAAGGCGGTGTTAACCCGCGTCAGAATCCCCCTCACTAAATTAACTCATAGCTTCATTTTTTGCTAGATCCCTCCGCCTATTTGTTTCAATAGAACCAAAACATATATTTGAATGCACCTGCTAGAAAAGGCAGAGAGACGAAACTCCAAGAGAAAATACCACAAATTTAATTAACCATAAAATATTTAATCCAAATTAATGTATTTGACAAAATATAAAACGAACATTTAACATTGTATGAAAATTTCTTGATGGTTAATAAGACTTTAATTTAGTTATAGCGACCTAAAATAAAGTAAATAATAAAAATATTTATTATGATCCATTCAATTAAATCTCAAATTAAAATGAAAAAATTTAATGAACAATAAAGGTAGTTAATTCAGACAAAAAAGTGATAATATAAATACCACAGAACGTTTCTGGGATCCGTTTCCCTTTCCTCAGATGCGAAGAAGAGCCCAGAGCGACACAACTGCACTTGTCGGTTGACAAAACTCAAAACCTTTAACTCTGAATGTCGCTCTAGGCTCTTCTTCGCACCTGAGGAAAGGGACAAGGATCCCAGAAACGTTGTATGGTATTTATATTATCACTTTTTTGTCTGAATTGGCTATCTTTCTTATTCATAAATCCCCAACTGTTCGATGGCCAGTATTTGAAAATATATCTGAATCAATATTGTGATTAGTCTGAGATTAGTAGAACTATTTAAAAATGAACTGCTTCTACGAGAGTTTTTCAATCACAACTATGTGTATCTTCAAGAGAGTATTGTAAATGGAATATTCAGAGGAATATTTAAAGGAGTGATTCTTCGTCGCATAATAGATTTGAGAGGTCGCGTGGCGCAGTGCGATGCGTTGCAGTGAGTTGCAGCCAGGATTAATGCAGCGAACAGGTCGGCCGGGTATTACTCGTCAAGAGGCGCTGTTGTCGCTTGTAAGTCAACTCGAGTCTGCCCCTTTTAAGTTAGTGTTGGCTGTAACTGCCTGAAACCCTCGCCGTGCACAAAGCCAATTAACGTGGCGCACTTGCCGCGGTCTAAACACGCTCCCAGAGCGCCTAAACAACAGCTCACAAATACTGGCTGGGAATCTTCCCGCGTATAGGCACTGGATTCCGTTCTATCCTAGGATCATGTGCCACTGAAGCTGATTATGGTGAAAGAATCAACTTTCCATGCAAAGACTTGGGCAACGAATTCAACGGCGCCAGAAAGAAGTGAGGGAAGGCTTACGTTAGGAATTAGCTTGTGGTATTTATATTACCCTTTTTGTCTGAATTGGCTATTTTTCTTATTCAGTAATTAACTTACAGAATTTGAAACAAAATCGGAATCAAAGGAATAGAAGAATAATAAAGTGATTGAGCAACTCCTGCAGCAACATTTGCGAAATGTCTTATGTACTTAAAGGAGATTACACTCATGAAATGGTTTGATTATAGGATAAAATATTGTATATGAGTGTGGTGATGAGAAAACAGGGATGGCTTAGTGGTCAGAACGACCGCCCAGTAAAGCGGAAGTCCAGGGTTAAGCTTTCCTTATTCTTGAATTGAAACTTTGAACCTGATCAATTTACATAAAAAAGTCCCTTCTTCATTAGGTCCCAGAATTAGGTCGTGAAGAAATTGTGGCTTGTAAATTGTAGGTCAGTCGAATTTAGGGGTATGGAGGAATTTCGCAGCGGATCGCGAGTCGACAGGGATAGCCGGACCGACAAGAGGGAGGCCCCGGTTTCGATTCCCGATCCGGTCGATATCCTTCCAATAAAAAATTAAATTCAAAAATATGCTACGAGGAACGAGATCCTTCACGACTGAGAGACAGTAATTATTTGTACATAATGATTACAAATAATTTATTGTTAAGTGTGAATCTCGTCGAAATGATTCTCAAATTTTCCGTTTTTCAACGAAGTATTTCACATGAAAGGCTATTGAAAGCAGTATTATAATGGAGACCGTAATAATAATCATATAATCATACTAATCATGGATAGTCACTAAGAGGCTTCGTTAATATCCATTATTTCTGAATTATTAACATTTATGATTTGCACATTCTAGTAAAACAGTAGTAGGGTCGTAAATTGTGTATCAATTCTATTAGAAATATAGAATTTCAATTAATTCTGTAAAGAAGAGTTTTATAGTACATTGAATAAGTTTATAAATAAATTTCATGTCATTCTCTGATAAAGAATGGAATATTTTATACGACGGATATCAATTGATAATTATGATCAATATATAAATCACGTAAAGCTTTGAGTGTTTCACAGACTTTTGGCAACTCCATTTAACGTGTAATGATAACGTAAAACTTATCTGAACTTCCGAATCCAAAATATTGACTGACTTTCTTAGTCGATAAGTTTATTTTTAATTTATTTCATTATCAATCAATACGTTACTCGGCATAAATACAAAATGTATTCTTCATTTTTCTTAATAAAGAAGAAGGTAGAAGAAGGGTCTAACGCTCTCCGACTTTTACGTTCGATACGCAGAAGCTCTCGCGATACGTAGAAACGTAATTGTTTACTGGCTCGTGGTTACGAATTGATAAAATAACGCTGCAAGTGCGTCTCTGATAACTCAAATGAGGCTGAGCATAATCTGGGAAAGTGCGGACGGCCTGTAATTTTTGTGTGTGTACAGCTTATAGCGGTTATCGCAGTATTTAGCGAGGTGGAACACGTGAAGCGAGGGTCAGAGAGCGACGACAGGCTTGCTGAGGCTTCCCTGGAATTGCTTAGCCCGGAGACGAGTGGGGCTTCTCTGCAGCCTAGCGTGAATACGCTCATCGATTAAGTGCTTACACTATTGTATTCTAAACCCGAGGATTGTTTAAGCCGATTGCACAATCTCCCTTCCCTCGAACGGGACACTGTTACGGCTTCAGGCAGGGCTGCCAACTGGTAACTGTCCGGCTAAGTAAGGAAACGTGGAGGCATCAAAGCGAACAACTTAAACGACCTGCTTAAAAATTTCACTTCTATAAATATCACGTTAGACACTGCGTAAAATGAAAAAAAGATACGACTACGGGAAACAGCTACGAATATGAAGTTACCTCAAATATTCATTCGGCTTCATTTCTCTCGGTGTCAAACCGAAAAATACATCTTGTGACATCACGCCAGTTCGTATATTTAATTCTACTCATATTAATTGTTAGAAAAATTCCTATCGATTGGAAATGTTTTCATCACTTTGAGTACGTGGCTCAGTCTACTATTTTTCTCATGCTTTTTCAATATGCAGCGTTTCGTGTCCATGACTTCCAATCAGAAAAATAAAATTGTTTTGATAGGTATAGTAATAAAAGTTTATAATGTGGAAAATAACGTCTGTTGATAATAATAAATACGACCCTCATTCAGACAAAATTTTAAAACCGCGTCCAAACGTCCGGCAATTTTAAATTTTCTACGTTATTGTTTCCCAATTTAAAGTTTCTCTGTATGAAGGTCATATTTATTAAATTTATTATAAAATTTAATAACACACCCAGAAGTGCTCGAGACTTAAAATACTACAACTCGACTTATTTATTACCTACGTATTTAATTTTACTGTCTCTGACAGTAATTAAATTACAATTCATGACTTTTCTGTTTCATTAATTAAAAATAATGTGAATTTTCTTCGTTTATATCAAGTTCCTCAAACTTCATAACGATGAATTAATTCTTCTATTCGTTGCTTTACTCTTGTACACGTAACGTTTGAAATAGCTGATGATAAATGCAATAATACTTGTTATGAACCAACTAAAAACATACGAATAGTGACGAATTAAAAAGTATACAACTACCAACAAGTGCAATATCAAAAAAATTAGATACTATTAAGTATTCAGTCTTAATCCATGTGGTCCTGCTGAAACCGCAAACGCGCGCACAAATTTCGATGAGTGAGTTATTGGTACAACATGGACACACTGTTTCCACTTATTTCGATTTTTCATGAGGGCACAGATAGTTTTTAAAAGTGAAAATTATCTGACATTCATGGAAGACGTAATATACATGTTAGTTATAATAAAGATAACCAAATACAGACAAAAGAAGTGATGATATAAATACCACTCAACGTTTCTGAAAGCCTTGTTCATTTCTTCGTGTGCAGAAAAAACGCAAGAGCGTAGGACACAACTCAAAACGGGTATTGAGTTTTGTCAACTGAGTTGTGTGGTTGTGTCGTTCTAGTTTCTTGCGTTTCTTCTGCAGCTGAAGAAAGGAACAAAACAATCAGAAACGTTGAGTAGCATTTATATTCTCACTTCTTTTGTCTGTAATTGGCTATCTTTCTTATTATTAATTTACAATCGGACGTAAATTTTTCGTTATCATATACATGTTAACGGCCAAAGAAGTTCGAATAAAATATTAAATAAACAGGCTACAAATTCTTCATACATATTTCTTACACTGGAACGACTCGCTTGTACATCATTCTGGTATTAATTAAAAAATTTCTCGTAATTAATTAACGCCAGAAAATTTCCTAATGTATGAGCTAATTGTTTTATAAATATATATGAAGAAATTATAATTTTTATTCTGACCAATTTGGCGTTCAAATTTATATACATGTAATTATTATTGAACGGATTTAATTCTTGTTCCCTTTTCCGTGTAGTTAAACTAAATTTTGCCAATAATGTTGACTCGAAAGAAATAAACTATTGACTTCCACGGCACGGCCGTTACAACGTGACTGTATTTTTTCGTTTTCTCATATTTTTACGTAGACATACAACCTGTTTACTCGTAATTTTGTATCTTATCGCAGGATACTGTGTGATCCACTCTTTCAATATCCTAAAAAATTGTCTCATATTAAACAATGTGTTTAACAAATATCAGCTTAATCTTTGCATCCAGAACGTATTCCTTCAATCTCATTGAAAAATACTCCCAAACATTTACGAGAGAAAGAAGAAGAAGAAGGTGTAGACACGCTATGTATAGGTTCATCCACATAGTGGCAACTCCCCTCTAATAGCATAGGAAAGGGAGTGAAAGGGGGGATGCGGAAATGTAGAG
Organism: Zhengitettix transpicula; assembly: GCA_037074705.1. Taxonomy (NCBI): domain Eukaryota; kingdom Metazoa; phylum Arthropoda; class Insecta; order Orthoptera; family Tetrigidae; genus Zhengitettix; species Zhengitettix transpicula. The sequence goes on from CM073590.1 coordinate 188,117,138, forward strand.
CAAGGTAGCTAAGGGTTCACTAGGGCTCCCGGGCTATGGTTTATGGATCCTACACGGCAATTCGCCTAAAAGTGGTGCAGGGAAAGCCCTGGGAAAACCTGCATCAGATAGGTCGGGAATTTGGTATTTGTCCCACGCTCTTCCGATGGCGGGAGAGGGGTTTGCTGTGAGGCGCAGCCTTCCTCTCACCGCGCCTTGACCCGTTTAGCAGGCAGCCGGCCGACTATTCCAATAGGAATTGTTTTTAGAAACGACTAATTTTTGTCAGTTCATCTGATTGTCTGTCTGGTGTGTCTCATGTTATGCAGAAATATTGTCAAACAGAATGTTGTTGGAAGTCCGTATTTCAAAGTTTCGTCTTTGCAGACGAATCTACGACGACGAACGAGGAGGCGACGAGCCCGCCTGGTTCCCCGCAGCGCCGCGCAGGCAGCGCCAGTGGGCGACGCAGCCCCTCGTCGCCGCCCCCGAGCCGCACTCTCGGTGGCTACAACACGACTCCGGGGAACAGCACCACCCCCGCCAGCAGCCCCGGGACGACGCCTCTGCTCCACCACTCGCACCCCGCCTTCATGGCCGACTCGACGCCCTCTTACCTGCACCACCACCACCATCACCATTTCTCACAGTCTGCGGCGGGTTCCGACGCCATGGAGATCGAGGAGGACGTCGACGACGACGACGACTTCGACAAGGACGGTAAGAAGGACGGCTCAGGCGGCGGAGCCGGAGGAGGATCCAACGGAAGCGGCAACGGCAGTGGCAACGGCAACGGCGGCGCCGGCGTCAACAGCAACAAGCGCAAGAAGAAGACGCGGACGGTGTTCTCGCGCAGTCAAGTCTTCCAGCTGGAATCCACGTTCGACATGAAGAGATACCTGTCCAGCTCGGAACGCGCGGGTCTCGCCGCGTCGCTGCATCTCACAGAGACGCAGGTGAAGATCTGGTTCCAGAACCGGCGAAATAAGTGGAAGCGACAGCTGGCGGCGGAGCTGGAGGCGGCCAACATGGCGCACGCGGCGCAGCGCCTGGTGCGCGTGCCCATCCTCTACCACGAGGCCGGGGGCGGCGCTCTGCACGGACACCCCGCGGCCGCGGGCGGGGGCGACGTGACGGCGGCGTCCTCGTACCCACCCGCGCTCTACTACCATCACCACTCAGTGGCCGCCGCCCACAGCCCCGCCAGCACGCGCGGACCTCTCTCCACACAGCTCGTCTAGCATGGGACACATTTACCACTCTTCACAAGTCAATCGTTCGCGATACTTCCATGAACTATTCGACTGTTAACACGTCATTCGTTGTCACTTGGACGGGGCGGCCTCTGTGCGAAGATGAGGAAGAAAACCGAAGAGAATAGCAATGGAAACAAAGATCTATGGGCATCTTGGCAAAAATTCACTTGAAAGAGCTCCGTTCTCTGAGCGGTTAGATCCGGCCAACTGAAGAGCAACTACGCTTTTGTGGTAAAACAATCTACTCCTTGATTTACCACCGTCGTTTCAATTTAATCATTGACTTGCAGTGGTATAGAGTGATCAACCTGAGGACAACAGAAGTTATTCTGATTATACCTGATCTTTTGGTTACACGCAACTTATTTTCATGTAGATGACGATTAGCGAATTTTTTTTTAGTGGAGATGGTGTTTGTTGTGTAAAGGAGTGGAGGCGTCAGTATCTTTTCTTTGTTGGCCGGACAATAGCTGCTGTAAACACGTAGCCTAGCCCGCACCCTTCTGCAGAACATCACAATATGATTGGGCGTTCCCAAATATAGGGGACCTGGATTTCTTAAGATCCGGGACTCCCAAATATGCATCCCAGAAGCAAAAAGTTGTTCCTTGAGTTAATAGAGTGCAGTCCCATTTGATAATAATTATTTATACCAAATAGGCCTATGGTAAAAATTTTGAGCACATATGTTTTGCATTCCTGTGACTGCTTAAAATAATTCAAAAGGTTCGTGTCATCAAAAGTTCCCTGTTGTTTTCGCGACTTACAGCTCTTAAATGTGAATGGAAAATAATGGTCGACGTTGATGTGACAGTTGGTTAGTACTAAGTGCAATATAATTCGAACAAAAGGGATGTGAAAGTAGTAGTCAAAGTTTCCAGACATTGAAGAATGCTGAGTAAACGATTAGCAGCAGGAACTGCTAAGACAAATTATTGGAAAATAAAATTTGCGATTATTCATGTAACTGTCGTGGTGTAAGGAAATTGGCAAATCAAACTAATTTTTGCCGTAGAGTATCACTTGCTTCGAAGATTTTACGATGGATTACCTGTTAATAGACTACTGATACATTGCCATATATTTTGTTTTCAAAATTGTTGGAAAAATTGTATTCGGTAATCAAAGTGAGTAACAAACCAAAGTATACCGGTATGTCTTTTATTGCTGGTCTTTTACATACCTCGTAGCATATTTGTTTTAATCTTTCCTCACCTGATTGTACGAGCAGTATCACTGTTGTGTCTGTCAGAACGTAACCAATGACCTCTGTTATTTATTACATCATACTTGTACATAATGTTTATTTATTATCCTATCGATTGTTATGTAAATATTAATGAGTGCTGTAGAGATGTGGATGACGAGATGGACATTTCGCACAAGGGCAAGAATTGCAATCGATTTATGTATCTAGTGTAATTATCATCATAAATGTGTACTTAGAAAATACCAAATTGCTAATATATAATAATAAAATAATCGTAATTGTTGTTATGAAGACGTACAAAGCTTTCATTACTTGTCCTTTACCCCGTGAGAGTGACATATGGTTTTGTGCAAACAAAGCTTCTAGGCTACGAAGCCAAAGCTAAATAAAGTGATTATAATTAAAATGTAGTTTTACTTTAATTACATAACTATCCTCTCAATTTACAACATTTCCCGTCCAACCGTGTCGCAAAATTTAAACCCACGAAATGTCAAAATCCCTTACTTTAAAAATATTCGTATTTCAATACATTAGTAAATAATTCCTATTAAAATAACATAGGGATTTAATTTATCTGACATATCTTAGCAGGCCTAACATTTATTAGTCAAGATAAACTGCATAAAATTTCGTTCAAAGAATAATATATCACTAATTTGGCAAACAAATAACCAAATAACCAACAAAACTAAGTGCTGAAAAATATTTATTTATTTATCACTTTTTTTGTCAGTTAATTAGCAAATTATTTGTCTAATTAGTCTATTACTAACCCAGTCGTTTTATATTTTCAGTATTATATTAGTATAGTAAATTCGTGTTTTTAGAACTATTTTTCATTCATAAAATATGTAATATAAGTATTAGTAATTCCGTGCATTACCAAAAATATAGTGAATTATATAATAAAAATTTATTAAATTTCATTCTTAATTGAAACGGAGACAGGAATCATATATATATATATATATATATATATATATATATATTAAAATATAAGGAATATTTATAAATACAAATTTATTTTTTTATTTGGCGTAAGTATCTATACTATACCGTAAGACGTGAATTTAACAACCGCGGAGGTTAAATTTTTCCGGCTCTGAATTTGGATTTGTTTACCTGTCCAATTTCTCCCTGAGGTGTATTTATTCGGGTTTTGAATTGTGCTAATTAGAACTATTTGTCAAATGGATTATTCATACTCCTTACGTAACTCAGTTATAATTGAGTTATACGAATTACATAAATAAATGGCCAAATAACAGACCAAAATAGTAGCAAAATAAATACCACACAACGCTTCTGCAATCCAAGGTGTTTTCGTCAGGTGATTCAAAAAACGCAAGACCCGTAAGAACGAAACACCGCATACACCAATTGTCGAACTAAAAGGCAATGTGTGGTATTTATTAATCACTTATTTTTTAGTAATTTCTCCATTTATTTATGTAAATAGTATACTATTCAAACATAAATTTTCTATTTCTTCGAGAAATTTTAGGAAATTGTTGAATGTATTTATTCCTGTGATAATTTGTGTGTATATGGAACACGAAAAACAACAACTACACAAACATACATATATATGGTACATATAGAGACGGGGTGGAGAATTTGTATGTAAGAAACGACAAAGTGGCAAATGTCGTGAAGACACTTAAATTTTTTTAAAAAAACTTGAAATATAACTTAAATACCAGAACATAAAATTGTAATAAAATACAACAAAAAAAATTTGTGAAGCTCTCTGCACAAATAAAATGATATTCTGAATAATTAATTACTTAGCTTTGGATATGGGGGGGAGGTGTAGACAGGCTATGTATAAGGTAATCCACATAGTGGCAACTCCCCTCTTATAGCATAGGAAAGGGATTTGAAAGGGGGGATGCGGAAGGGTGGAGGAAGGTAGCCAAGGGTTAACTGTGGCCCTCGGGCTATAGTTTAAGGATCCTACCCGGCATTCACCTAAAAGTAATGCAGGACAAACCCTATGAAAACCTGCATCAGGTATGTCGGGCTTTTGGTACTTGTCCCACGCCTTTCCGATGGCGGGAGAGGGGTTTGCTGTGAACTTTTGATATGTGCATCAATTATCATATTAGAATAAATATTGATGAAACGACAGTAACATATTTTTGGAAAGAAATTCGCAAGTAGTAAAAATAAATAAGTAGTTATTAGTAGTCTGTCAGAAGTAATTAAAATCGCTGCAGAGTAGAGAGAAAAAATTTAATTTTAATCATCCAGGGATTACGACGATTATATTTAAAGAAAATATGCCTTTACGGTAATTGCATACGGCGAAAAAATTAAAACCTGAAAATATGCGTTATAGAAACTGCATCTTTCTTTCTTCATTGCAGAAAGACTTCAAATATAAAGCATTAAATTTGTAAAATATATAATTCTTTGTAGTCGTTATTTAAACGTCTTATTGACCCTACGCGTCGAATAATGTACTTAAAATAATAAATTACCACACATGTATAAATTCAATGCTCATAGATGAATCAAGTAATTTAACTCATTGAAATATAATAATATTTGGCCCAAGCAAATAAAGATTAACGTTAAGATTCCATAAAAAATCCTTATTACATGAGGAAAATGACCCAAATATTTTTTCTTCACATATTCACAGTAAGGACCCGGAATAAATCCAATACATTACAGATAAAATCACTGAATTTGCAGAAAAAAATAATTTTTTTTCTAAATTATAATTGTAAAATTTTATTTTGTTCTAATTTAAAAACGTGCTGTTTAATAATTCGTATTCTCTGTCTAAACTAATATTGATATACTCGATGAATTTTCCTCCTTAGAAATGGTGTTTCGTGGCATAATATTAACAAAAACAATACTAGGGTTCAGTAATAAAATAAATCTTCCATCCGTTGTATGTAAAATAAGGGCAAGAAGGTTCGTCTGAGTTGCCAGATTTCTAAATAATTATTGTTAAAAGGTATTATTGAATTCATGGATGTACAAAGAATACGAGAGTGACGGCCAAGTACTGTGAGATGACGTCATACAACCAGCTGCGTTCGCACTCTGCAGAATACTTGGCTACGGAATATCCTTGGCACCATAAAGAGTATAACATTATATGATAAATTACTGTAAAATGTATAACCGACAGGCGACAGTTACAGTTATGGCCACTTGGGTATTACGAAAATCATTGTGATCACACTAGAAAAATGGAGAAGAAAATGTTTAGTGGTAGTTACCACATTTTTAGGGTTTATTTCTGTTTCTTGATTAAAAATTGAAAAAAAAAACGTTTCGCCCTAAGAGAAATTATTTGTGAATGTATATTTGCAAAGTTGTCAGCTCAAGTATTTAAAAGTAAATACACTAGCCTATTTTAAGTCAGAAAAAAAAGGAGAATTTATTAAATTAACAACGTTTCATCGCTTAATTTACGACCTTATCAGGTTCCAATTTAAAAATACAGCAAGAACAGAACAATTGCAATGATTATAATAACATTTTTAAGAACTAATTTAGCACATAACAAAAAATATAAATTGTGTTAGACTTAAAACATTTTGCTGGACAGGTCATTCTACGTTGACTGCAGAAATGTACAATTTAAATCGAGAACGAGCAGTAAAAATTAATGTAAATTATTGGGTGTGGTTAGCAATGGAAACATTTTGGAATTTGAAATTATAACAACAATTATAAAAAAAATTAAAATTACAAAAGTAAACTGACATAAATTTCATACAAATTTTTTGTATATTTTTTATGTTAATAGCTGTTTTATAGCATCTGAATTTCGCTCATTAATCTCGAAAAGTAATTCGATTCCTCATCCAAAATTAATGCCGTATCCCAATCTAATTTGTGATTATTTAAATAAATATGTTTAGACAAAAGAGAATAATTTTGAATACTACTATTTATATATAGCTATGAAATGTTGTTAGTTAAATAAATTTTCCTTTTCTTCTGTCTTAAAATAGGCTGATGTGTATTTATTTATTAGTATCCTCATTAGTCAGAATACATATTTATATATATTGTAATGCCAATTAATTAGGCCATTAATTGGTTTTAATAAAATTTAATTGTAGCGGCAGGAGCTTCCAAAGCGTCAATGGAGCCAGGCTCTGTTACTTTGTCGGAAAGTCAAAAATGGCTAAACTCGAGACTACGATAGTTCAGTTGATGGCGGGACATTTCGGAGGACGAAACAAATGATACTAGAGCAGAGACTAACCGTCGTTTAATGTATTATTAAATAAAGTTGTGAATTTAAGACAAAGTAAAAACATTCACGGAAGTATTATCCCGTAAATATCGCGAAGTTAGCATTTTTTACGTCTATCAGCATCCAGGAAAGGAGTGCAGTTTGTACGTCTGTAGCCAGCCATGAATAGTAAAGTTGCTGTTTAAGTCCCAAGCGGTAAAAAGACTCGCAAATCTATGAATCACAGGATTCATATAAGACAAGCGGTCACCAGATAGCTGACAAAAAGGAGGATCATCCGAGTTCCTGGGAGCCTATCAAGGTTGACTTAAAGAGTGTAAAATCTGTGAGCCGATATTAGTTTCAGTGTAAAAAATTTTGCAATAGTGTACTCCCGTAAACAAAAAGGATTGCTGGAACCAGTTGGACAGATGTAAGTAATAAAATACAAAATAATGATTTATGTAAACGTAATTAAATGATAGAACTCAGATTTCGTTCTATTTTAATTGTCAATCAGAGTTAATTTCTTTTCTTTTAATTTCTTCCTATCTATATATTGTCTAGGTGAATTATAAACTGTGTGTTAATTAGTTTTTTTTAAAACAACTCGTTGTGTCCATTACCAAACCCAGTGAAGGCTCTGAGATCTAAAATTTTAAATTGTAATTCTTTGAGAGTTAAAGCAACAAAGTGGAAATAAATAATTATATGTTTTAAATTTTATTAATTATTTTATTTAATTAACGCCTCATTATTCTTTTAATTATTATAATATCAAGTGATTATAATTTTCGAAATCAATCATAAATATATTTTTTAGATTACTTTTGAGTACGTTAAATTTATTACCAACTTGGTCAATAATATTAATAAAAATGTAATAAATTTAACGTTTCTAAATATGAGATTAATTTTTTCAATATTTGTTAATAAACAATATATATTAATACAGCTTAATATTTTCTGCAAATATTGTAGAATGAATTATACGTTTTGCGTATTTTTTCTGTATGATATTTTATATCAATATCATTAGTTCTGGCGAACGAAAAGCTGACGTGATTGGTTTACTGGATTATATTTCATTGTAACATCATGGAATACTATAATAATACATGTTCTGTATTGAAATCTCTATGTATCAATTTCTTTGAAATGACTTAAATGCTAATTTGTGTATTACAATAAACAATCACTAGGTGGCAGAAAGAGAATATTTTGCTTCACAGAAACTCTGAAAGAAGTTAATTGAATTACTGGATGCGAAACGGTAGCTCGTATCGATATTACACATTGGTCCCTGTGGCGAAGGCTTCATCCAGGCTATTAAGAGTCCAACAGCGCTTACGCTCAAATCATCGAGCCAGCGAAGTTATTTCTAACTGGCAAATTACAAAGTGCATTTAGCAAAATTAGCGAGCGGTTGTATCCAGTTTGCCGTAACACTAGCGGCGTTTTGAAACTGTGGCGCCACCAGCATTCATAATCATTAACAGAGCAGCCCAGCTCAGCAATTACCATCCGACGAGGGAGCTACAGCGACGGTATTTGACAGTAACTTAAAGGTTGCACCATCTCAGCAGAGCTACAAAATTCGTTAGTCTAAAACTCCAATACAGTGGTTTAATCAAATAAAGAAAAATCTTCACTTTTGAAAGTGACTTACAAGTATTAACTCGTCTTCTTTCTATATAAATAAAACGCTTTTCTTTCTCATACTTCAAAATTGTCCGAAACATGTTAATTATAAATTTTAATTTTTCGGTTACAAAAGGCAGTGCAGACAAAGCCTGACTTTGAAATTATACTCAAAATTTACATCTTGTGGTGACCACCAATGTGTATAATGACAGTATTTTTTTGTAATTTATTTAATATTTGTATTGTCAGCGTAAACTTATGGCCCAGGTATTGTTGGCAACAGTCAGCGTTTAATATGAATGTGAAGTTTTCAGGCGTAGTATTGTTGGATTTTTTAGGTTTATACCTTGGAGACGAGTAAAGTTCAGGCATTTCTAGAATCTGCGGTCGAGCAGAAGAGAAATCGCCGAGGACGAGGTGGGCCAAAGTGGGTCCCGGTATGTGTTGAAGAAGTAAAGGATTTATTAGTGGTTTTAAAATTAAAAGTCGACGAAGGCAAAGACAGCTAATAAAAGTATTGAAATGAGTTACATGTGAATTTTAAAGAACGTAGCATTGGGTTTTATTGAATGATATGGTAGTGTGGAAATTTGGTTTGTTGTGCTGAACAGTGAAATACAATGGCATGTTAATTAAAATCTTTTAAAATTATTGGTGAAGTGAATAAGTAGTGTTATGAGATCTGCTGTAATGATTTAGTACGTACAAAATTTTCATTCTCAACGTAGTATAAAATTTCATACAGCCAGATTTATTAAATTTTCATCAAATTTATACAGATTTTTATACATTTTTCTTATGTTAACATCTCTCTTGAAAATTTAATTAATTATTTTATAATATTTTGTTTTTATTTATTTATTAATTAGTTAAAATGTCAGAAAATTATAATCATTTGCTACGAATGTTTGCATTGTATTTGGGTATAAATCACTTTCCTTAGGAATATCCTTGGTATATTTTTTGTGTACTTCACAGCCCGTAAAGGACGACTCTACACGGTTTGTTTGAGAATAAAATTTATTCAGTTGCTGTACAATGAGATAATAGAGAGCTATATGCTTATAATATTTAATTTTGCACTGAGAATAAAGCATATTTTTAATTGATAAAACTGAATATAAATGTAGAGCAACGGGAAATTTTTTTATGGGTTTAGACGTTATTTAAATCACGAAATAAGAATTTGGTATTTCAGGATACTAAGGCATTATTCAATCGACTTATATAAATGGATCCACGTGGGTTAGACTGTAAGGATATTTTTTCTGAAGGGTATTTATTATTTATCTTAGAATTATTTACCTTACTAAAAATACTTAACTCAAGATCATAAACTACATATTCTTCAAAGTTTCTGTGCCAATTGTAAAAATACTGTTCCGAATTAAGAAACTATTCATGATTGCCATAAATAATGTGTCTAAAAATAAATAATTAGATGAAAAAATTGGGGGTAGGATCGTTGTAAATTGAATAGTAGAAACGTACGTATTTTTGTAATTAAAAGTTTTGTGGTGTGATTTAAAAGATGCTTGATCTGTATCTTAAAATTCGTTTAAAATACTCATTATTGATACATAATAATGAGTTGAATACTTTGCACAATCACAATCCTTTTCTCTCTCTCTCTCCCTTTTGCGTTTTATGCTTCATAAGAAGAAAATATTCAGGTAAAAACCTACAAACTTAATTAAGTATAGCAAAAAGGTGACTAATTACATCTAATTATTTTACATTTTCAGTATCCTTTTCACGGACAATCAAGTATTAATGTCATAATTATAATTTCGTCATAAAGTGAACTCCATGTCAGAGATTCTTTTCTGAATTAAAAGAATTTAAGGAACAGTACAATTATTAATTTAACCTGATTTATTTTGTTCGTAATAATTAGAGACATTTGATTTGAAAAATATCAGAATTTTCAATTCCTAATTATATTAATAGGCCTGCGTTCTGTAGCCTTCATAGAATCTCAATGTTGCGAGAGAGATTTTTATTCAGTGTTATCGTTTCAGATATCAGATTTTCATTCTTCACGTTTTTAAGTCAACAGATGGTTTGCTTATGTTTTAGAATTAGTTTTATTAATGATGAATTTAAGTAGATATTAGGGTTGATAAGACACAGCTTTCAGTTACAGGTGTTACCACTCTCAACATTCATCTTCTGTTTCATACCGATACATTTCGAAGTCGTATGTGATAAATTAAATGGTTCTGAGGCGATTTTTCTTTTCGTAGATATAATATTTCTCGATTATTTTTTAAATATTGGTAATTTACAATATCCCGATGGACGTTTTCCCGACAGGAGCATATCCCGATTTCCATTTGCCCAACAGTACATTTTCCCGGTGTGACAGTTTGCCGAAAGGTGAGTTTTTACGAAATAAAGCATAATATTAATATTGTAGAACACTTAATATGTTACTTATCCTAATCTTCATTATTATTATTATTTAATATTAGTTTGACATTCATGCGTGGAACAATTTAACCAAAACTTGGTACACGTATCACTTACGATTCAGGAACCAACTCCGTCGATTGAAAATTACTCTAGAACCCCTATGCTGGAGAGACGTTTTCAAAATACAAAATATGCGATTAGAGCCTGTATTGGCTCTGAATAAATACTTTACGCGGGTCACTCAGATTAACTCCCTAAAATTTTAAAATAAATGACTAAATTCGTTATTACTAAATTACATTTTTTCCCCTAATTATTGTCAAAGGCCGATAGTGTTTTTGAACTTAACCCTGCAGGAAAGCCAGAACTAAACTCAGCGACTGCTAAAGTACTGGTTCCGACACCAATCTCTGGCGGTATCAAATTATTATAATCACCCCTTTCCACTCCAACCCCTATGGGTGAAACATTCTCTGAATCTAGGTGGGATGCCATAACTAAAATCTGCGACTACCATTTATTTATTCATCGTCAATATAGGCCGTAATGACATATTTTGAACATACCACCCCGTTAGTTACTTATTTCAAATCCACGAGGGTGGTTCCTGAATATTAAGTGATACGTGCACCAAGTTTTTGTTAAATTGTTCCACGCATGAATGCCAAACTAATATTCAATAATAATAATAATGAAAATTGTGTGTACCAAGTTTGGTTTAAATTGTTCCACGCATTAATGAATATATTAATTTTTCGTCTCTTCTTCCGCTTTCCAGGATTAGGCTTTTAGCCTGTTCCGGCTTCACCTCACCATCTCAACCTTGGTCTTCCAACACTCCTTTTGCCTAATGGTTTATACTCCAGCACTTGTTTTGGAAATCTGTCTCTAGGCATTCGCAATACCTGCTCTCTCCACCTTTCTTTATACCCTGTTAACTTATCTGTGATCGCCTGAACACTTAGTTCCTCCCTTATGGAAGTACCCCTTATTTTATCCATCCTTGTACACCCCTTCACTGTTCTAAGAAATTTCATTTCAGCTGCCTCTATTTGTTTGAGCTCTTTATGTTTTGTTATCCAGCATTCTGACCCATACAACATTGTGGGAACTGCCATCACCTTATAAAATTTAATTTGTTTCTTTTCTGATTTTACCTTTTAACGCTCTTCTTATTGTCCCACATATCCTCTGAAAATTGTATATTTTATTTGTGATATCTTTATCCTCTTCAAATGTTATTTCACATCATAAATATTGGAAATGGGATACCTGTTCGAGTGTTTTCCCTTCTGTGACAATTTTTGTTGTTATTGGATTGTTTCGTAAGAACGCCATGGTTTTTGTTTTACTTATTGAATTTTTCAGGTTATATATTTTACTCAGTTGGTGTAACTTATAAACCGCCATTTGTAGTAATTTTTCAGGTTATATATTGTAGTAATTGGTAATTAAGACATTGTTCTAATTGAAAAGTTGAATTGTAGAGGACTCATTATTAGTGGATATAGAACGGACGCCGCAACAAACCGGCAAGGCAAAGAAAACATTGTTGATCGGTTGGGAAGGTTTTACGCGCTCAAAATTTACGAGACGAAGAATTAAGTCGGGCAGCGGACAGCAAGCAGTTTGAAAGCTTTACAGTCGGGCAGCAGACAGCGAATAGATCAGACGAAAAGTTTTACAGTCGGCAGTCAGAACGAAAGAATGTGGTCCAGTCACAAACATGCTTTCAAATATTAAAAAGTAAAGTAATATTCAGTCGGGAAGGAGACAGAGCAACTAGTGTGTATTCGGTGGTCGAGTGTAGATTCATCATGCTGGCCATAGACAAACCAATGAAGTCCATTTTCAACTAAAGTCACGAGATCTACAAATCCAGGTTGCAGTAAAGCATCGAGAACCAACCCAATTTGTGTTAAACCAACTAACAAACAACGCCAATTAGAGCCTGTGAACATTTAGAGTCTGTGAGTACTTAGAATCAGTGATGTCCCCAAAATTGTGCACGAAAAGCTAAAAAGAGACCTGGGCGGCCGTAAGTAGAGAAAAACTTTAAAATCATTTGTAAACCGTGTTTAAAAGATAAAGTCAGATCGTTCTTTAATTATTTAATTATCGATAAAATGAGATCCTTAATTCTTGATAAAATTAAAATGGTTTAAATTCAATCTTTAGTATTATTTCTTCCGGAACAAATTTCATCTATGTTCAGACGCATTGATTTCCATAAAAGTAAATGTAATTTTGATTATATAAATTCTTCCATTTATCAAACCCAGTTCAAGACCCTGAGATCCCAATTATTTTGTGTATTTTATACTTGTTTTAAAATTGTTAATAAATCTTGTTTAATAGTTTTCATTTAAGTTCTTTCATTTAGAAACGCCATATATTATTATATTTAATTATTACAATATTTTACTCCGTTGGTGTAACCTATAAACCGCCATTTGTAGTTTAAATATTAATTTTTAATAATAATAATAATAATAATGAAAATTAAGATAAGTAACATGTTAAGTGCCCTACAATATTAATATTTCGTAAAAACTCACCTCTTGGGGAAAATGTCCAATGGAGAAAATAGATTGTTGGGTAAAATGTAATCGGGATATTGTACTGTCGGGAAAACGTTAATCGGGAATTTGTCCTGTCGGCAAAACGTACATCGAGCCAGTGTTTGTCAGGCAAACGGTCGGATCCCATGTATAATTATGGTCCAATAAAAGTTGTTTATTATATAAAAACATAATAAATTTATGTTAAAGTAGAAATTGACACTTTTGCTATGAAAGGTCCAGATTCATTCAATATAAGTTATTTTCCCATCAAAATACTGAAATTATTGTATCCGTATGAAATAAAAGTATAAATCTTATTTTACTGCTGCAAGTGCAATCAAGAAAACTAATCAATTTTACGTATTCCTTTTTGCGTAGTTCGTGGACACTGCAATTATCAGTAACAGGATGGAGTTCGTTCACTCTTACAAGGAAAGCACTTTTGTTGAGTTGCGGAGGGTTTCTAGCCAGCTTCTGGATCACGACGTGGCATAGGAGGCGGCAAATAAAACCCCATTACGCGCATGGTTAAACCAATGAATGTAATCATAAGCCTGCGCGGGGGTTCCCGGGGGATATTTCACACCCTGCTGGCCGCATTAGGGGCGGCAGGCCAACACTTATAAATAATGCAACAGCCGAAGAGCTCCGGAATGTACCCTGCAACCAGTCAATAATTAAACACCAGCACAGACTTTTCATTTAAATGGAAATATCAGTGCCAGCTGTCGCCAGGGCCGCAATCACGATTTGTGCTCATCGGTCATTTCCAATTTCAGGACTTCGATAAACTTTCAAATACGAACTCTGCGAGAACTGTGTGTTCTTGCGAGTAATTAACTAGTGTTAAAATCAACGGTTACCCTCACACAGAGACCCCAATGGATTAAGAAGTTGTTACGAACAGTTCCACATCTCTCACTAAACTAATATTAACAATTACGTATTTTTATTTACTAGGAAGTTGAATGAGTGGATCTCAAGGAAACCCTCATAAACGTCTAGGAGAGGAGCGAGACAGTAATAATAACGATAATAATAATAATAATACGTGTGACTGTTTTATTACCTGAACATGAACAAAAACCTTCTTTTGTCTTAAATCTAGATGAAAAGCATGAGTTCCAAGAAACAAATTAACTCACTCGTATTTTCTTCATTACATTCATAAGCAGAGAGACCGATTGTTTTTGCAACCTGAAAACTTGAATAAGTGTGAAAATATAGGCTGTTTGTAAACAAAAAAGTATTTTCAGAAATTATTTGAAAAATTACTTTCTAGGTTTGGTACGATAATGTTTAACATTTTGGATAAAATCGGCATAGTTGCAGGTAAAATATTTAACAAATCAAGTTTAATAGCAACGCTTGTTAGGTAAGTTTTCCAAAAGGCTGAAAGTTCTGCAGAAATCCTATTAACTTGAGATTCTTATAAAATTGGAGACGTAAATAAATAAATTTAGATCTTTATCTCCATTTTAGCTCAGAGAAAAGCTAAAGAGTAAGCCAATAATGGACTTACAAGGGCTAGTGAAAGTTTTTCCTACAAATTGCCCTACACCAATTACGTATAATTTTTTTTAGGGCAACAGGCTACATGAGGGTAATCCACGTTTGGCAACTTTCCTTTAATAGCATAGGAAGGGATCTGAAAGGGGGGATGCGGAAGGGTAGAGGAAGGTAGCCAAGGGTTAACTAGGGCCCCCGGGCTATATTTTAAGGATCCTACCCGGCATTCGCCTAAAAGTGATGCAGTGAAAACCCTAGAAATACCTGCATCAGGTAGGTCGGGCATTGGGTACTTGTCCCACGCCCTTCCGATAGCGGGAGAGGAGTTTTCTGTGGGGACGCAGCATTCCCTTCTCCGTGCCTCGACCAGTTTAGGAGGCAGCTGGCCGACTATTCCAATGGGAATTGAGGACAACTCTTACCGTATGCCCAAGGTCTGTGACCCCGGAACATACACCTCTCAGAACAGGCTGAGGTGCCTCAGCTTGTGGGAATCTTAGTTCAAAAACGGAGAGGAAAAGGCATCCCCAAAGGTAGCCCCTTCGTATCTCTCCTACAAGGTTCTGCCTGCGAGAGAACATCCCTCGCAGGTATTGCCTGCGAGAGAATAGCCCTCGCAGACCCTCCTGTTCCTCGTATATATATATATATTTGGTGTAGGCAGGCTATGTATAGGGTAATCTACATAGTGGCAACTCAACTCTTATAGCATAGGAAAGGGATTTGAAAGGGGGGACGTGGAAGGGTAGAGGAAGGTAGCCAAGAGTTAACTAGGGCCCCCGGGCTATATTTTAAGGATCCTACCCGGCATTCGCCTAAAAGTAATGCAGGGAAAACCCTAGAAAAACCTGCATCAGGTAGGTCGGGCATTGAGCCTGTACCAGTTTTACGTATTGATCTCCATGATGATGACGGCGTTTGCGTTGTATAGGTTCTCCTCTTTCTTCTGTGGGTATATGCTGCTTTATTTATCAAGACAAAGTATAACAATTGCTCTACCCAAAATCATTAGCAGGAAACTACAGAAAAGAGCACCTATTTACATTAAAGCAAGAATTTGAGCATTACTTAAATAACTTTGAGGCTCTAAACTCATCTGCTGTTTTTTGCACCATCAATTTCCAACGTACCATCTCCAAAATATTCATTTATACGATTTAATTCTCAGAAATTAGATTAATCATACCTTCAATCAGTGCCAAGAGACCAGACGAATGTCGAGTAGGATCCTTAAACGATAGCCACTGAGATCAGAATTAACCCTTGGCTACCTTGACGCCAATATTAGAGTTGGGACTGTGAACTTTATAGCCTAATTCAGTATTAGAGGTTTGAAAGTTCAGTGGAGTTGTGATATTTTTATGAAATCACATCAGGACGGACAAATGTTGCTTTTATAATATTTTAGCTATGTTGTCTTATAGGAAAATGTTACTCTTTCGAGAATGAATTGAGTAATCGCATAATGAACATCATTTAATTTATGCAATTCACATACTTACCCTAATGGATTCGAACTACGCTTCAAAACTACGAGCGAAGAAAATGGGAAGGAGAAAGTCCTATTTACCTGGTCGCGGGAATTGGGAAGGGGGACAGAGAGATTCAGGATCGTTTGGTCGTTCTGAGCCCGGGTCGCGCTAAACACGGTCGCTTGAACACGGACGCTCATGGCACGATACCACTACCTTGTTCTCTCTCTCTCTCTCTCTCTCTCTCTCTCTCTCTCCCCTCTCTCTCTCCCTCTCTCTCCCTCTCCCTCTCTCTCCATCTCTCTCCCTCTCTCCCTCTCCCCCTCTCTCTCCATCTCTCTCCCTCTCTCCCTCTCCCTTCCTCTCTCTCCCTCTCTCCCTCTCTCCCTCTCCCTCCCTCTCTCTCCATCTCTCTCCCTCTCTCCCTCTCTCCCTCTATCTCTCTCCCTCTCTCTCTCGTTTCCAATCTCTCCCTGTGCTATTAAAGTAGAGTTTACACCACTGGATTATCCTCATGAATCCTGGTACAAAGAAAGAAAATCACTCGTTTTACTCTTCACGAAGTAATTCATGGCTTCATCTCTTCTGCTGAAATTATGCACTTATCACCCACGTTCCTCATCAGTGTGACAACTCTAGGAGTAACATTGTATCAAAACGTTTTCCGTTTTGTTCTGCGTATGCGGTGAATTATGTATTCTGTTTACAAATCAGTTTTAAACACTCCAGCTCTCCTCTGATGTTAATTCCTAAATCCTTAATTTCATAATTAACGATATCAGCGAATCGTACGGATAGAAAGTATCCATTCATTTTTAATCCACATAACATTTGTTTTTAGTTTCATTTCCGCAACATGAATGCGATGTCTGTATACGTATTTAAATATATATGAGTCCTTGTAGGACTGTGGCAGGCTTAAATGCACCCCATTGCATGGACATAGGTTAATGAATCGCGATTGAGTGACAGGCAGCGTGATTTGTTTGAGCTAATTGGCGCCTGGATCCACTTGAGATCCGAGTCCGTGGCTATTGTGTAGCTGTGCGCACATGCAGCTAACTGTATTGACACGGTGCACTGGACCGTGTAACTCGCCTGATTACTCGATAGCCTCCAGATGGCAGTCTAATCGAGTATGGGATACAATGCCACATTAACCAACAGCTAGTGGTATTGCCAGGTAATGCATATCACTCCCTTGCCAATTTGCTCCTGCTATTGATTTCGAAATCGCGCATTTAGCTGTTGGAAACAACTGGTAGTTTTCAGAAATTACCAGACTGTATGTCTAACTACGAGTCGTTATATTTCTACAAAATACGTTTGTGAATGACTGTCATCAACGCGTGGAAGAGTAAAGTGGTCGGAGTCAAATTACCTGAGAGCTGGCAGTCGTTTGGATCAGAATCTCCAGAATACGAAAGTCCATATGAAATCATTAAAAGAATCAGTAGTGAAAAAGCTTTAAAACAAAATATTTAATTTTTTCGAAAGCAGGAACCTATTAATAAGCACCAATTCCAGTAGAATATTCCTTGTTTTTAAACATAGAAAGATCTCAAACCACATGGTGAACTATAAGTGATGCTAAACTGAACTAAAAAGCGAAGAAGTTAGCCTAATGACTTTGTTGAGGACATAAATTAAGATTGAAAGCTCCTGATTAAGTGATATTTGTAGTCTTCTCAGGTTTCCAACCGAGTAAACTTGTTGAAGTCGCACATTTCAATGGCTGACACCGCCAGCGTCATCACGCTATTCAAACGCGTGACTTCAGTGAGTTTCTTCTTCTTTTGTGGCTCTACAGCTCGCTGTGATCCATGGCCTCATTCTTCGTTTATCTCGATCCATCGCCAGAGTCCTCTAGTTCCTATAACCTATATTCCGAAGGTCTTCCACGACTCCATCCTCCCTTCTAATACTGGTTCGACCACATCTCCTCTGTCCCCCTGGACTTCATTGAAAGTTTTAGGTACTTCCGTATCACTCATCCAAGCTACATGCCCAATCTGGATGATTTCACTATTCTTCTGATAGGTGGGTCTTTATAAATTACGTACAGCTCATGAATGTACCATTTCCTCCATTTTTCTCTTTCATAGAGTGGGCTGATAATTCTTCTTCCTTTCCAGTGCATCCAGTATTTTTTGCTGTCAGCATCCAACTTTCAGATTATGTATATAAGTACTGAACTTACATAAGTGTTTTCTGCATGGTTAACTGTGAGATACGAGTCACGTGGCTTCTCTTGTTAAAATATGCTCTGTTGGTTATTGCTCGTCACCGTTTGATTTCATACGAGGTATTGTTTGAGTAGGTGACTATCCATCACAAGTACGTGATCTGCTCAACTCTCTTAAATGTGTAATTACCCATTGTTATTCACCTTAGCATGTTCTTCCTACGAGCTTTCCTGGAAACCAAATATTTTGTATTCTTCTGGTTCACGTTCATTCCCATATTCTTTAGCCTGTTCAAGGGCGACAATGCCTCTTTCTTTACTTTTAGAGCTCTTGTCACATGTCTATGTCATTCGCATAAGAAAGTATCTCCACTGATTTATGAAGAATCGTTCCACTGTTCAAGAGGTTTGCGTCTTTCCATGACAGCGTTGAACACTTCAACTAGTTTACGTGGTTGGAAACCCGAGAAGATTACATAGCGTATTGAAAGGGTTCATTAATTATTCGGTAATATGTCAACTGTAAACATAAAAATATTTGTTTAGATTTAGTTTTGATAAATCCTAAGTTAATAGATAACCTTGAATAATTTAATCCCTTGGATATCTTGTATTTAATAACTGTTGAATTTCCATCTCACCAAGTATTACAAGTAAACTATTACAATACATGAGCAGGTGATGTATTTTAAATGAAGTATAGAAAATCCTTTGAAAACTGAATTCTTGCTCTTGTTTGTGTTTCTGAACATAAAAAAATATTTCTTGATATATCCTTACGAAAAGTTAAAAATAATGTTAGAAAATTATTTTTGATATACGTGTTCGATATTGTTGTGCAACCTAAAATGATTCTTACTACATGAATACTTCTGAGAAGAGACATTATTTCATTTTGAAATTATCATATTCTTACAATGTGCATAGCATTGTGGAATGAGATACAGGGCTGTCAATGACAACAGAATCTTCATTCCCTCTTATATATTGCAATGAAGTAAATTCGATTTAAGTATTGGTTTTGTGTGTTTTTAATGTTGTTGAATCTACAAGAATGAAGGAAGTTATTTTCAAACACTCGTATTGTAATTTTAAACTGTTATCTACGTATTAACTCCTTCAAGATATTTATATTGAGCATTTAACCACTGATTTATTCTGTTTATAAGTGAAAACTCATTGTTGCATAATATATATTTGTTGCTGTTAAATTCTGCGTTTAAATTATTGTAATAAAAAATTCTTGTTAATAATCGGAAGCGACAATCAAGGGAATTCGAGCGTAAATTCTAATTATCGAGTACGACATGAAGCTCCAGAATAACGTGATCCCGCCAGATGTCCTGAAAAGCTGTGGAGATCTGACCTGCTTGCTTCGAGAAAAGAGGACAGTAAAAGTAAGTGTGTGCCAGTTTACTTTATATGCATTATTAGGTCAAATCATGAGGTTTTTCTAAGAGTTCAGCCTGAAACTTTTACAGAACCCCCACTTAACTTCCCGATGAGAAAGTGTGTTAATGTATACCGAATTTTAACTGATCCAGAACCTTCTCCAATTTTGTTTGTAGTTAACATCTCACATTTTAACAAGTATATCAAGTGTATTATTAAATTTTCTGTTAATATATGTATTGTTTTGAACTTATTAATTTAAAGAACCAAGCCAATTAATTTTAAATAATTAATTAAATACAAATTAAATCATAGTAATTTTGACAATATATATATATTGTAATGCCAATTAATTAAGACATTAATTGAGAAATTAAAATTATAAATTGTTTGAGAAATCCTTTGTAGCGTCAGGAGCCTTTGAAACAACAATAGAAAATCCGACTCAGTTCCTTTGTCGGAAGGTCCGTCAAAATGGCGTATGCGCGCTCAAAATTTGCGAGACGAGGTACAGTTCGCGGGAAGGTTTGGTGAATTTCAGGTCGCAGGAACAAAGTGTTAATGAGTTTGCATTAAGATATTGAGGAGTTCAGTTCGCAGGAGATATTGAAGGAGCAGTTTGCATTAATACATTGAGGAGCCGGCCAGAAATATCAAAAGTTTCGGTTTAAGTCCGGAACAATAAAGACAATAATCGACAAATCGTAGAATTCACCTAAGGCGAGCGGTCAACCGATAGATGACGAAAGGAGGATCATCCGAGTTCCTGACGACATATAAAATTTTTGATTTAGAATCTGTGAGTTTAGAAGTTGTGTGAAACCTACAATAGTGCTCTCGAAAATAAAGGTATGCTGGAATGCTGGGCAGACGTGAGTAACAATTTACGAAACAATTAATTATGTAAACGTAATTGAAAGATATCCGTCAGATTTCGTTCTCTTTTTGATTAAAATTGTTAATCAGAGTCAATCTTTTACTTTTAATTTCGTTCACAATTATTATTAGTTCTAGTTTAATTGACGAATAAATTTCCTTTTCTTTTAATTGTAATTTGTTGATGATAAGATTATAAATATTATTGATTCGTTCATTATCAAACCCAGTGGAGACCCTGAGAAATTCAATATTATAAATTTTGTAATTATTTGAGTTATTGCCACAATAAAAATCTTTTATTTGTAATTTTAATTGATTTTTTCATTTAAAAAGCCCATCTTTAGTGATTATTACAATATATATAAAGTTTGAACTCACGTTAATATAATAGAAATTTCATAGTCAATGGAAATAACAAAGAGTATTATGTTTTAAATAATGTTTAACTTAAATTGAATTATTTGAAAAGCTTGAAATATGAATATCTTTGGCAATTCGTAGAAATTTATTTCAAAATAAAAGATGCGACACAGTTTGAAAGCAGAGTCCTTGATATCTCTGTCCTGGCATTCACGATTGCTCTTCAGGGCCTGTTGAGCCACAAGCACAATTAAAAAGCACTTGAGCTCTTTTTAAAAGTAAGCGTCGCAGAACTGTCCCAGCAATTCAACTTACACACGACTCGTTAACTGCTTTGTGAAACTCTAAGAGTTACGGATCTCACATGAACCGTTTTGGGTTGCACCAGCCCACATTGTTACCTTGCAAAGTTTTTTTTTCCGCCGAGTTGGTGTAATTATTTCTTTCGTTAAGGGTTTAGTGGGGACGTTTAAAACAGGATAATTTCGTTCTTAAACAAATAAATGTTGACATCATGCATAAAATTATACGTTTTACTATACATTGCTTAGTTCCGAATTATTTTAATTTATCTTGAAACTCATTGCATTAGAGGATCCGATGACATATACCATATATTCCTGTCTTTTACAACAATTTTATCAGCTTTTCACAAGATATCTGTCGGACCGATTTCGACCAAACAGTTTTTGTCGTAATAATGTTTTTAAATATTAAACTTCCATCCTCCATCTTTAGTCGACGTGCCAAACGTTCTGAGTCCTGATTATACCTAATTTGACAGTGAGTTTAGTTCGCCTTACTAAAATAAAGTTAGACGTTTTTTATATTAAATAAATAACTTAAAGGTTCTTAAAAAAAACGTTGATGTTAAGAGGAGGGAAGAAGATAGGCGTGCAATAATATTATACATGGAGCCAAGAAGTAATGAAATGTCATAAAATTAAAAACCTTATGCTGAAAAAATGTGATATAAATGATTTATAATTAATTATAACTAAACTCTAGGATTTCATCCTGGATTGAAAGATGGGTAACAAGTTAGTAATATATATAGTTCTGCGGATCTAAACCCGTAAATTTTCGAACGTTTAACTGTTTGTATGGGATTTACAATTACATAAAATTTCAGATTATTTTCCTGCACACGTTTAACGTGATTCCACTTATTTTTATGACTTGATTCACTTTACTCGACAAGCATATCAATATGATATATTATTAACTGTTTTATTTTTAAAGATCACCATAAAACAGAAGGAAGTGTTCCCTAAAGACGCATCAGGGTATATCTAATATTTTATGAGTATTTAAATAAAATTTGGGCCCTTTCTACAACTAATACAGTTATTGATGAAACGTCAAAAACTATTTTTATTCGCCAATCGACAAATATTACATATTTTCTCATGCAAGAAATATTATATATTCTACATAAAACGCTAGTTCTGGAAGATATAAATAAACAAATTGAATTTAAAATATTTATCTCAAATCACGTACTACACAACTCAAGGATTTTGTTCTTTTGACTATTCACAGCATATTCTTCCATTTTTTCAAAGTTTTTGTTGCTGATGCCACAGATATATTAAATATATTGTCTAATCCATTAAGTATCGTAGTTGATCTTGATTTTATTTTAATAACTTGAAAAACAGAATTGGATATTAGGAAAGTTGTATGTCAGCCAGTTTTATAATACGCAAGCAATTTTTGTTTTAATTTGACTGAATGACTGATGGATCAGCGTATTCTTCTACTAAGACAATAATTTTTTTTTATTTTGTATAGAATTATTCAGTAAAAACTCGAGTCTTAATCTCTTCATTTATATATATATATATATATATATATATATATGTATATATATAAATATACTGTAAAAGTGTGTATGTTTTAACCATCTCGAATAAAATTCCTCAACAGTATCATTCAAAGTATTTCTATCATTTTTTCATTTGTACGACATACTGTGAAACAACAGAAACAATAAACAAATAACAGAAACGTAAATATGTTACTTAAAACAGTTTCTGTTCTTCTTCCTACGTTTCATTCTCTAATTTATAATTGTGACGTTCAAACTATCGGTTAATTATTTATTATTTGTAATTTAGATGTCAATAAACGAATAATAACCTCAATTTACAAATATGTTGCATTTTATATATTCAAATGACGTTTTAAGAAGATTCAAAGAAGGTGACCACCAGCTATACAATATATATGTTATATGCTGCTGGAACCTTATTTGTTTAATGAAACCGAAATAATTCTGAAGCCTTTCTTTATAAAAATCGCAATTAGTATAAAGATTATTTTTTCAAATATTTATTTTCCTCCGCACCCATTATTAGTAATTAATACATTCATTATAGAACCTCTCTATGAGACTACGTAATTTCAGTGGTTACATAATTCAATTATAAGTTGACTACAATATTGCTATATACAGTAAACAGTTCACAGAACTATGCACTTAATATATATAAATAATAATTAACTTCCTAATAAATTGATAATCGTTGGTGATTGCACTGTAAATAGTAATAGTTTTTATTGATTATACACGTGCAAGGTGTAACTAACTAGATATATCAGCTATTAATGTGATAGTAGTCTACACGTATTACTGTTTCATTTCAACGATAAGTAAGAAATATTTGAACAGCAAGCATTAGGCTCACGTGTGTCGTATTTATGCTAATATTAATACATAATTTTTTAATATTTATTTTCTGTAAATTCTGACCTATTTATAGCAACACTATAGCAGACTAACTAAAATGTCTGGCTATATTTATGATTTATGAATTGTTTAATTTATCTGTTTATAGAATTTTAAATGCACACGAGTTTAATTAGACAAAATGGACTAAAAGTCACAATTAACTTATAAACATATAAATTTACAATTTAAAAAAATACATAACGTTTTCTACCTTTGTTTAGGGCCCTTTTCAGATGTATGTTATTTCAGACACCATTAATAATGTAATAAATTTAAATTAAACAATTTAACAGTAGCAATGTAGACATCCTCCGTCAACTTCCACGGCCGAAATGATTTTTTTATGTTAAATTGTTTTATTCAAAATTACAACATAGTCTAATAGTTTCTTTAATAATATACATCTTAATAGGGAAGAAACGTTATGTAGTTTAGTTAATTCTAAATTTTAATGTTCCTAAATATATTGAGACAGTTGATAATTTTCCACTAAGTGTATTTTATTCAAGTCAGATTAAGTCTCAATTTTTAATTATAACTATAATAATTGTTTAAATATCTTTGGTAACCAGATTCTTCACACAGTACTGAAAGCATTTCAGTGAAGCCATTTCCTGATTTGGGTGGCCACCAAATCGCTCGAAACTGTATCGCAAATAAAAACATCCAGAAAGCAATTATCGAGAGAGATTGGCAGAGGAGAAATGGCGGAGGTGGCTTCTCTCCCTTGCAGCACGAATTACCTGCGGCGAAATGAAATTAAACGTAGCCATTGTGGCGGTATCAGGCAGCAGGCATTGTGTCAGCTACCAGCAGGAAGTTTGCGAAAACAAGGCTGCTTTATGCGGAGAAGGGAGGCTTTCACACCTCAATGGTGCGAGTTTTTACGCCTGCGTGCGAGCTAGTTTTTTCAAGCCGCCCTTCTCCGGTTGCTTCGTCGTCTTCTCCTCCTTGGTCCTCCTGCGTTCTCTCGTTACATTGGGACGAAATTGCGTCCTTTATGTTTCTTCCTTTGATGCCAATTCCACTTTAGCCGCTGTCGTGTCCCAGCTGCCTGGGGGAAATCTTATTGGTTCTGAAAAGGTACATTTATGTGGAAAATCATTATTGCCCTAGAATCTGTTGTCCAAGTGTCCTTCACATTATATAAAGCAGATCCGATGGTAATGCGCCCATAAAGAGGATTAATTAGAACGTTCGACACTCTCAATCGTTACCTTCGTCTGATATCCAACTCCTTTCACGCATTTTACAATCGCTTCCTCGTCAAACACTACTAAGTTAAACAGATTATCCTCAAATATAATCGTAGTGGAGTGTTTTTTGCATATATTAAGTTATATGGAACATAAAACAGGGTGTTTATGTTTTGTAGCCATATCTACTTCGAGAACTATAATCATATACTATTACAGGAATTATGGTATAGTTTCAAATTTGTTTGTAGGTGGATTCATATTTTACGATTTTTAAAATTATCTTAGCTATATTTGGTAACATTTATTGGCATATTAAATTTACGTATGTACAATTTTCATTTTCTTTCTCCTTTTTTCTGTTCTATATTCATTTAGTGATATACTTTAATGAAATCAAAGACACACAACGACAAATAGTAGCTTATTTAATTTTTATATGTTTATTATATCATTTCTTATACAATAAATTACCCTAACACCGTTGTAACTAGAATTTATCATACATTGGACAAATATTTAAATCCACACTCCATTGGACTGAGCTAATTTAAAACTACTACTCATTTCCGCGAAATTGTATATGCATTTGTAAATTAAGTAATAATATAAAATAGTAATTTAAAGTACTAATTTATTTGACTGATTCTAATTTAGTAAACAGCAGACAAACTAAAATTTGTCTCATATGCAAATCAAAAGTTTTTTGGCTGCCAGATTTTACTAAAATTTTCATAAATGAAATTGAAATAAATAAATGGTAAACAACCGAAAAGTATATTTATTGCGTCGTGAAATAATACATGTTTTAGTATTAAGTATGATTTAGGTATTGATGTACTAAAATTGGATTATATGAACAGATTTATTTTAGTCTTCGGAAAAATCTTACGGAATTCTTCTTGAAATGAATAATAATTCTTTGAAATAGTAAAACGTTAAATGTTGCTCCAAATTGCCACGTTGTGGAGTCTTGGGTTAAGTAACGGAAGTTCATATACGTTTGTAATTCCAGTCATAGATTTTATCGTCTTTAAAAATCAGTCTCGAATTAAACACGAAACTTCATAGAAACATTTGAATCAATTGTTGTGTATTGTAATAATCAAACGGGTGGACTTTTATTTGAATGAAATATTAATCAACTTTAAAAACAAACAAATTTATTATCAATGTTTAAAAACAATTACACAATTTAAAATTTATCTCAGGGTCTCTACTGGGTTTGATAATGGCGAATCATTTTATTTCTCAACTTAAACACAAATTCCAATTTAAAAAAGATTTCCTCGTCAATTAACTATGACGAAATTTACTTGTCAGCGAAGTTAAACTAAAAAGATGGATTCTAATTAACAAATTTTAATCAAAAGAAGAAAACGAAATCTGACGTCTATCTTTTAATCAGGTTTACATAATTATTTGTTTTATATTGTTACTCACCCCAGCATTCTAGGATACCTTGTAATTGACGAAACACTATGGCGGGGTTTTGCACTGTTTCTAAAAACTCACAGATTCTAAAATTAATATTTTTATATAAAAAATTAGGAACCAGGATAATCTTCCTTTCGTCTCTCTCTCGATTGACTTCTGCTACTTTTGCTCGGCTATGTGCACCAAAAACTGTTAGTGTTTAGCAGGTTTCGTAGTTCTGCTCAAGTGAATATTTCGTCTTGAGCAAACTGTTCAGGGACGAATCAAAGCTGTTGATTGGTAATTCTCGATATTTCTCTTCAAATTTCCTTTGAATATTTGAAGTTGTCTTGTCTATTCCAACTCGACCAATTTCTGTCGTGTCTGACTGCACACTGCTTCTACTTAACTTTACTTTTTAAAAGAATATCTCGTCTATTTTAATACGACCTGTACTTGACCAAACCTTCCAGCCAACTGAACTACCGTCTCGCTATTTTGAGCGCGCATACCTCTTCCGACAAAGAAAACCGTGCTTGGCTACATTGTTGCTGTGTTCTGTACCGCCGTCAAGAATATATTTCTCAAACAATTTATTTTTTTAATTTCTCAATTAATGTCTTAATTAATTGGCATTACAATATTTAATGATCAAAATCATCTGACGATTTGTATAATAATACAGATAAATTCAGATTGAATCAGAACTCTATTTACAAATTTTATTACACAAATTATTTAATTTACAACAACGACGACCTCTTCGCGGACCTCTTAAATTAAGAATGATATAAATACTTATAAAATCATTGTTTTCTCTTACCTAAAAACAGTTCAGCTTTTAGTAAATTTGTGTTGAAAATTTAATTGCCGTTTGTAAAATTGTAACAAAAAAGCTATAACGTTTTAGATATAAACAGACACAAATGGGGATTGAAACTACAGAAATCGGTTTCACCTAATCCAATTAAGTAATATCTGCATT
This sequence comes from Zhengitettix transpicula, assembly GCA_037074705.1. Lineage (NCBI taxonomy): Eukaryota > Metazoa > Arthropoda > Insecta > Orthoptera > Tetrigidae > Zhengitettix > Zhengitettix transpicula. Next base: position 188,144,544 of record CM073590.1, read on the forward strand.
ATTTAAAAATCAATTATTAATTTGACTCCAAACTGTAGATGCATTTTATAACAAAGTCTAATTATTTTATAACAAATCACTGTATTTACACAGTTTCGTAAATAATTTTAAATGATCTAAGACACCCCTCAGATCATAGATCATAAATAAAAACAGCCGTGCACATATCGGAACACCTTTACACAGATGTAACACAAGAAATTATATACTTATCGTCTAATGTATGGAATAGTGTAAAAATAGTAGTAAAAATTTAGTAGTCAGAATTTAGCTAATAGGTTGACCAATCGATTAAAAAAAATGCCGATAAATATGGTAGAGTAAAGATGTAAAGCGGAACACACTTAAGTCGAAATAGATTTTCATTTGTCCTCTTTTCTAACTCTTATACTTCTTAATACTACAGTCTTAAAAATTCATAATTGCAGTTGCCTCTGTCTAGTGAAATAATATATTTATCATAAATATTTAAAAAATGGCCGTGGTATATTATAAACATTTCAGATAAGTAAACTGAATACTTGAAGTCATTTTATGGTAACAAACATTCAGTCAACCCATAAAACTACAGGAAATTGTAATTTAAGTCGTCTTTTATCATCGTCTTTAAAATTTACAGACTCGACTACACAGAAACATTTGAGTCAACGGTTTCCGATTTATATATGACCTCAAGAAAGTGGCTTAAGCTGTAGAAAACTTTACATATTATTTACTCCTGCCTGACCATATCAACTGTCGATTTAAGTCCACTGCTCTCAGTCCCTCTTTCCTAACCAAATGAGTAAATTAAATCTATGTCAAATTATTTTTACTTGCTTTATATATAAATATACATATATTCGTATTAATATATCTCGACGAATGAAGCAGCAGTGCATCGATGTGGAAAAAGACGGCTGTTTCCGAAGAATTCATAAAAATGTCTATATACAACTCTTATTAAAGTATGGAAATAAAGATATGTGTATTTTGTGGCGTATGGTGATGATTCCTACCGCGAGAAACGAGGACTCTAAATCGTTCACACTAATTTTGTGGATTTCAATTAATTTTATTTGTTGCTTTGCAGTATGCACCAAATCAAGTTGGTATCCCATTCCAACGAATTTTAATTAGATAATTCGGAGTTTACTTATTCAAAAATATTTATCGCTATAGTGAATCGTTTTCAAATTCTACCGTGTAATAATAAGCTCGGTAGCTGTTCTTATTACAATGAAAGTAGGAGGTGAAGTTCGCCGGAACTGCGGTGCTGCGATGAACTTGAAGATCCAGTAGAGCGGTGTTCACCTCCAAGAAGGATAGTTTGTCAAGGATTGACGATAGGAAAGAAGGTAGGAAAGAAGGTTCTCCGGGATGTGGAGTCGTGTTGGAGCTAAGTCCAACTTTCAGGACTGCGAGAAAGTGCTGGTTGCAGGGAGACAGACTTGAACTCCAGTATAGTAGAAATAAGGATTTATTATTGATTGTACAGTCAATATCAATAATAAATTGAAGATGCAAAGATTGAGAACATGAATCAGCCAGGTGCTAAGCATACACCTGGCTGAATCAAAATCATGAACTAACTGTATGAGTTAATGAGAAAAAAAATGTAAATAATATGAAGGAAATAATATTGTGTAGAATACGATAATAACGAGAAATTGACACTTCAATCGTGACAATAATTGTTAGTAGCAGGTTGGTTCGTAAATGGCCGGTCTAAGAAATATAAAATAAAATTTCTAGCCAATTAATTTTTATTTTTCAACGAGCCTCCTTTTATACCAATGCACGTAGTCAATCGCTTTTCCAGACTCTTTAAACGTGTAAAAAAGTCTGAATAATAGGCGTTTCACTCCCCTATTACGTCTTTATTTGAAATATATATTTTTTCATTAATACAGCCATTTCTTAAATTCAGGAACAAGAAAAAAATGTCTTGCAGCTAAATCAGACATATATTATGATGCTTATGGGAGCGATTTGAATCGCAGCTCGTGGTGGAGTTAAGTCAGCAACAACTGATGACGCGTGAGCCAATACTTAGCAGCGGTGAAAATAATTTTTTTATGTACCAATATGGACAATATCTCCAATTTCTCGTTGTTTCAGATTTTTCCAGAGAAACTGTGAAACCCAACTCACGACCACTCCCAAACATCGCAGAAACTCAGTTGAATTGCATCCAAACGTTGCCCTGAAGTCATTGAAGCGTGTTCTTGGTCAACGGGGTCAAAACGCAGCAGCCGTCGCGTTCACACTCTCGTAAATTTTACTGATTACAATATACCGATACAATCAGAAATATTTCAATACTTCTACGATTTATTCTCAGCAGTCCTTGCTGAGCGTCCTGAACGGTCAGCATACGAAACGGAGGTTCGTCCACGTTTGAAATCAGCTTCCCAGTTTTTTTTCTGATGAAAACGCTGGTGAACATTCGTTTATCGTCGGATCCAAATAATATTTTGTAATTGTATAAAATATAAGGAAGTATTTTATAACTCTCCAAACCATTTTTTTCCGTTTTCCAACACAAAATCAACATTGGTTTTCATCTCTTGATTAAAAATATCAAATATGACCGGAAACTTTATAGTATGCCGTGCAACAGGTAATTCTTAAACTAGGAATGGTAGTTTCTGCCTACTATTGCTGTTTCTGTGTCAGACAGTGAACTTTCCAAACCACCTTCGTACTGAGGATCCATCCTAGAGCTCTCCGCATAATCCGTGGTACCAACATCGATTTTTTCGTCTGTGGAATACATCAAAGCAGTTTTTCTTGTTTATTTCTTATGATCTTAATATTCTACTACCCTCAAAATTGTTTCAAGCTGCATTCGTTTATAACATAAAATTTCCAATTTAATCCGTTAGTTAATGAAAAAAATGGTGAATAAAATTATCGTTAAAGGGACCACAAAATTTTATTATGCACCCCTGTCATTAATTTCTTAACCGATTGGAATGGCAGCGCCGTGGTAGTATTTGTTAAAGGAAATTACCGAAGAAGATTGAAAGTAAATTCGGATCGTGTACATGATTCTTATACACGCAGAACACAAACTACCTCGAGTAAGGATAACGTAATTGAAATGAATACCTTGGCAGTATACCGGACTGTTACTAATTGCACGATCACGTGGCGAGAATAACTTGACGTAATCGTTGCCTGCGCAAAGAAACCGTTGAAAGTTATCTTAATCGTAAGGTCATCTAAACGCCTACTAATAAGTTGAGCAAACATTGTAAATGTCTGGTGAGCAGCCCTCGTTATTAGGACGGAACAACGGTCGCCTCGGGCGGAGTGGACGGGTCTTCAGTTCAGCCCTAATGAAGTTTCCCCTGCCTGTCCTGGTCGGTCCCTGCGCCGCTCCTGGGAGGGGGAATTTGAGACGCGTTTGTAAAATATTTGAAAGGCGTTCCTATATACTTGAGGGCTTTATTTGCTCTCATAAAAGGAGGAATTGGATTTTAAAAACTCCATTGTGAGTGCTATTGGAGCTAACTGCAATTTAAAATTATCCCCTCCTCCTTTCACCTCTTTCTCATTTCGTTTTTGTACGCGCTCTGTCGTTCCCCACTTATTCCCTGTTTCCCCTGTGCCCCCTTCTCCGCGGAGCCTATTCAGGGTAATCTTCTTTATCACTAATTCCAACCCTTGCATACCTGCATTGCCTACAGCTCGCGACGAAGTCCTATCAAGGCAGAAATTAAACTTCTCTTCATTGACTACTACCAGTTGACTTATTTCCTTACACTACAAATATACCGGGTATTAAAGACTATTTTAGAACTTTTGCGTGGCGATATGAGGGTTCTAAAATAAAAACAAAAAATAATGTTGTGTAAACAGATGTCCGAAAGCCCTTCCTATTTTTATTTATTTTATTTAATACCAATCAGAATCAAATTCTATGGGCTATTTTTGTTGGCTTAGAATTCATTTACATAATTGAATTCATTACTGTGCTAATGGGGTCCTCTCCGATGATTGGCCCCCTGTTACCACGTTTTCAGGTCAATTGGCCAACCTTTCTTCAGGCTTCTGTTGATTCTGTGTTCCAGCAATGGGTGTATAAGTGGGTTCCTATATGTTTACAGTCTTCCATAGCGTTTCATTGCTCTCTATTGAATTATATCTTTGATATATGGTATTCTTAGATCATGATGTAGAGATAGATTACTATAGTCAGCTCCACGAAAATGTAATATCAAGGTCACACCGCTCCTCATCCCTCGGTGTTGCCAGATTATGCACCCTCTTACTACCCGTTAACGTTAAGTCGCCCCGAGTGTAAGTTATTGTACAGAACGTTTGGCAACGTAGCCAGAAGAGTCCGTGACCTTGGTATTACATTTTCGTGGCGCAGACTATAAAATACCAGCGAGCTTGAACCATGGCTCTGACGATTCTAGACTTCGATTTTTGTATCTTGACAGCATTACATTTCCTCGCACACCCCCATAATTCAATGCTGAATGTTCAAATCGGTTTGATATAATTATTTTATTTTCTAAACACAGATTAGATCTTCTACCAAGCAGTCAGTATAGCTCACGAAGGCGAATGTCCATCCTTCATATTGACACATTATCTGGACTTACTTGACTGTCACCAATTGATGATCAACACATTAACCTTCTTTACATTGTCCATTAATTTATTCTAATTAGACGCACTTCAACAATAATATAAATTCGTGGGGTCGTGTTGTTTTGTGTTCTCTCAGCACGTTTTACGGGTAGTTCCAGACCTACAAGTAAGAAGGGGCATGTGGTGTTCACTGATGGGAGTCCAGAACATTTTACCCACATTGATCCAGATGTACTGGTTTATGTCTACGACGCCAGATGGGTGGGTAGGGGAGGACCAGCTCCCTCGGCTTCAATTCTTTCGATATATACCTTCGTTTTTTTGCAGCAGACATTTCTAGTGTATAATTTCTTCCTCGTCGTGCCTTGGACACCTGTCGAACCGTGTGGATGTATATTAAAGAGTAGGAAAGTCCAGGATCACAAGGGTGGATGCAGCAACCATTTCGAATATTTTTCATGTCTTGCTGAGTTAATAACATTTTTAATACTTGATAATAAGTCCATATTGTGTCAATATATTCTTTCATTAACTAACAAATACTAACGACTCGCGGGCATATTTTTTTACGACCTTTATTTCTGGTTTGGTGTGAACAACTCGCCCCCATATATATAACACCTTTTATTACACTCGGTAAATATAACTTAGTAACAGAAACAAATAACACCCGTTATCTCAAATCACGCGTCACGCCTGGCATTACAAGGGGTATAGAATAAATTAATTAATTGGATGTGCGTGACCGTAAAGAAATTTCCTCTATATTTTCCATAAGATTAATAACGCCGAAAATCGTTGTCACTAACGTGATAATAATTTAATAAGCGTAAGGGAAATTTTCTCAATTAATTTTTTTAAAGGAAAGGTATTTACGGATATTACATGGTAAATTACACTCTGACCCTTATTCAGACAGCTTCCGCAATAAATTTGGATACCAGAAAGTTTTACTAAAAGAAATATTACAAATCACATGAATTTTCCAAAACCTGCTGAAGTATATTATATAATTTGATAAGCGAAAGTGAAATTTTCTAAATTAATTTTTTAATGGAAAGATATTTAGAAGGTTTTACTAAAATAAATTTTACAAATCACAGGAATTTTCCAAAACCTGCTGAAGTTCATTATTAATTTGCTCTGGGAATTCATTAAATTCACACAACTGGGACAAAATATAATCCAACTCTTTAGAACTTATTTGAATTAATTAAATTTTATTTATCTAAAAAATTGTTTAGATACTATACTCAGGAGAATAATTTGTACACTAGGCGATGGGGTGAGATTTTGATTTTCAGATTCGAGTTGTAGCTTAACGTTTCCAACGAGGAACACCAAAACAATTTATATGTAATTTTATATTACATTGGTTATTGTGTTACTCCATCTACGTTCTTTTAAAATTATATACATTATGTTAGACGAAAAACAAATTGCGGAAATTGATACACTAAATGTACTGACCGCAAATACAACGAAAATATGAATTTGGAGGTAAACAGGAAATACAATAATCATTAAGTTGAATTTAGGTAAAGATAAAATTACATGATCGGATGAGTCAAAAAATCATTTTATTTTGCAGACAAAACAAAATTACGGGAATTGATACAATGGATGTACTGACCGCATCTACAACGAAAATATGAATTATGAGGTTAAAAGGAAATACAAGAATCATTAAGTTGAATTTAGGTAAAGAGAAAATTACCTGATCGGATGAGTCAAAAAATTATTTTATTTTGTAGACAATACAAAATTACGGAAATTGATACCATGGATGTACTGACCGCATCTACAACGAAAATATGAATTTGGAGGTAAACAGGAAATACAAGAATCATTAAGTTGAATTTAGGTAAAGATAAAATTACGTGATCGGATGAGTCAAAAAATAAATTTATATTGTAGACAAAACAATATTCCATGAATGATAATTTTTTTTGTAGCTATAAAGTGTTGATTTATTTTAGCGATACAGCGATTAAATAGGACCTCCCATTGTGCTAGCAGAGTTGGGTAGTTATTGTGAGACCTGCTAAAGGACAGCCGCAATGGCAACTGTCTCCACCGCTGCTTCTTTTTCCCTTCTCCAGAGCTTCCACCCTCTTCCTCTCACCCTCTGCCCTGGCGCCTGCTGGTAATTCTATAGAATCGGAGCTGTGTATATACAAACACGTAAACTGTGTTGAAAAGAACAAATTCATAATGCGCCTTTCTCGCTCTGTCTCCGTCCCACCACTTTGAAAATTGATTTAAATGGTTTAGGGTTTTTATTCTCCCCTCTCCGCGGCCGTGGAGTGGGAGGTCGTATTATTCCCTCTGCTTCCCTCGTGTCCCGTCCACAATAACGCCACCTAATTGAGCGGTGAAATTGGAGAAGCATTGTAGAGAGGTCGCATAGAACTCTTTGCGCAGCTTCGAGTGCGAAAAAAAAAGCGGACCAAAAAAAAAAGCGGGCCTAGCCGCGTGTCGCCAATTGAGAAGACTGGACTTCACTGCTCTTTCCGCTGGTTCTCCACGCCCCAATAAATAATATTCACTACGGCAGCTTCTAACTCAACACTCGGCCATTGTTCCGTATGTAGGCGAGGAAAACAACGAAGCGAAAGAAGGAACTAATGTTTCCGACTACACGGAACTGGACGAGTGCGACAGATTGATGACGAAACTTTCGGAATTCAGGAGCAAATATGGTCCATCGTGCTCGGTAAATGAAAACAATTTCTATATACGTGAAGCATTTACTTCTAATAACATATGACAATACAACAAACAATGCGTTCCTGATTAAAAACAAAGATATCGATTGATGAAACTACTGTCCTTCATTCGTTTTCATGCCAACGTTAATAAGGTTTTCAAAACAAATAAACTATATGAAATGTCTCAAAATTAGAAGAGATTTTATTTAATTGATTTGTCGTCTGGAAGTTCTCACCTCTAAATACATGGTTGTGTGTAACCATCAATGAGAACTAATACCGCACGCTCAACTGATATTTCGTTTGCCATTCGTCGCGTTACAGATATTTAATTGAGATGTACGACGTTCATTACGTCATGAGCGCGTAGTTGGACCAGTAAGTGAAAGCAAATAAATGATACCATAAAATATGTGTTATTGAAATTTTGGTGCGGTTTGTCGCAACTCATAGTGAACGTAATCGACCAAATTTTTAGTTAGGACTGAAAATGAGAGGAAGTTGTGGTAATCGATACAGCACCGATATTCATGCGAAGTGGGTAGACTGTTTTTTAGCTAAACATATCATTTACGAAAATTAAATGACCGCCAATGTGTACTCTCTAACGGTTAATTCGAATAAATTGCCACTAAACGCTCTTCGCAGAATTCTAAAAAAAATATCTGATTCATTATAATAAAATAGATGTTTTAAAATTAGTTTTATTTTTAGCAATATTTCTCCTTTTAAGAAGTTCCGAATTTGTTTATAAAATTTTTGTCCCTTGTGCCTATGAATTTGTAATAACATCAGAAACTAATAGTAATTAATTATTAATCTTTAATGAAGACAGAATTTAAATGGGCCTGAGTAACAATTGAAAATATCTGTGGGGGAAAAAATGCAAATGCCCTTATATTTTGGTGTTACTTTATATTATTGATAAAGAGAGATATGTAGGTGAAAAATAGGATTATTTACGGATTTTATATAATTAATTTAATAAATAATAACCTTAAGGGAATCAACTTTATCGTAAATGACTGTAATTACTTACCCTGTGCAATTTAATATTTAATACTAACTCATCATTATAGTGACAGAAACTCACAAAAAATATCACAAATGCACTGCATACATTTGGGCACATAACTATCCTGGGGTTCATATCGACACCTATGGAGGGGTGTATTCATGGGTATTTTGATAAACAGGGATGGAGATGATGTGAGGGTTATACCATGACCTGAGTTCTTTGCCATAAGAGGACCAGAGCTCCTCTTCAGAATAGTATTTGGGGTGGAGGTACTTTTATTATTATTTTGAAGGGGTGTGAAGGGCGCAGACATTCTAATTATTTTTTAATATTATTTGTGTTTAGTTGGTGATTCGCACAGGCATTTTTTTTGGAGCGGGTAAAAGTGTTTCAAATTGCAGTAATAATTGTCCCCTCATCCCATTGGAACAGACAGCCAGCTGCCTCCTAAACTGCTCGAGGCACTGAAAAGGGACTTCTGAGTCCCCATAGAAAACCCCCTATCCCGTCATCGGAAGGGCGTGGGACAAGTACACAATTCCCGACCTACCTGATGCAGGTTTTCTAGGGTTTGTCTTGCACTACTTTTTAGGCGAATGCCGGGTAGGATCCTTAAACTATAGCCCGGGCACCCTAATTAACCCTTGCCTACCTTCCGCATCCCCCCTTTCAAATCCCTTCCTATGCTATTAAAGGGGGAGTTGCCACCATGTGGATTACCCTCATGTAGCCTGTTACTCTAAAGAAAAAATATTAATGAAGTTTTCAGTTTATTCTTCGATTCTGAACAGTTATGGAATAAGACGGTTATAGTATGCAAGGAAATTGTAAGTCTAGGTATTTTTGTTATGGTGGATGATTTATGAGGGGTAAGTATATATGAATTTAGAATTTACAGTGCAAGCTTGTAGGATGGTGGAAGATGGATAGGAGTTTTGATATGTTCTTTTTTCTTATGGATCGGTGACTGTAGGATGCACGAATATGGGCACAGAGTGGAAATTTAGAAGGCGATGATGCTGAAATACGTTAATGAATGTTTATGGGAAGTGAAGTGAAGGACAGAAGCCGACGAATGTTCTTTCCAGTGCCGTTAAAGATTGAAGGTGACATGCTGGGAAGAGTAGAAACGATGTGGCTACGTGTATTACAGTGCGAATGAAGGTTCTGGACGTATGGAGGATAGTTTTTGGAGCGTAGGTATTTGATACGGTTAAATCTTTGTTTGACGCGTTTCCGGAATAGTTGGACATGTGGGATTAGTCTGAAGATTTGGTTCAGATGGGAAAGGGAATGAAGAGATATCTTGGTTCCAGAAAACTATACGCGATGAGATTTTTCTCAATATGGGAAACAGGAATGTTACAAGGGAGGTTACAGCAGGGACGGGTTTAAATCTATATTTGGAGAGCCAAATAGTGGTCGGTTACGATGTACGTTTCGAGGGAGGTTAGAAGGTGTTTGGGATTTTTGTCTGATGTCCAGAAGAAGAAATCGTCGGTGAAATGGGAAAGGTTATCTTTAACGCCGGTAGTATGGGGGAGGTCATTACAATATATGTGAAATGGACGAAAATGGCTCCTTGTGGGTAGGCCAGAGGAAGAGGTGAAGGAGGAAGAGTGTTAATCATTGATCGATACAAAGCAGGTTCTGTCTATTAGGAAGGACCGTATAAGGCGTACGAATTGGATTGAGACTAAACCCAGAAAACAGCAACAGGAAAACAGAACCTAAGAGGGGAAAAACATAAACCTAGGAAGCACATATTCAGCTATGCTTACGAAGATTTAGCGACTTAGAGACCGGTGTGAAATTTCCCGTTCGGATTTTATAATATTAAAAAATAAAATTTTACGCTGCTTGCCAAATGAGTTTTAATTGTTGATGAACCTTACGTTTCCAGGAAGCCTGTTAAGTAATATTAAATCGGAAATGGTTGCAGTAGATTCATAGACTAAGGATGGACTTACTGATCTGAGAACTGAATGGCTTCGTGCCAACATAATCGTGGCCAGCTCCATATTGCGTTTATCAAATTTTAGTATTTGTACAATTTGAGTGATGGATGGACAAAATATTATATAGTTTTAATTATAAGCGAAAATGACATTCAGGTTTTTATTAAATCCACTCTCTTGCTACTCATGCACAGGTCCTCTGTCTCAACGGATAATTATACAGCATGGGAAATAAAACTCACCTCGGTGTCATTTCTAATGAAAACGGCCACGCTGAAGACGATTCCGCAGTTTTTAGGTCGCTATCGACATTGGTTTACGAGTAATATCGATTTTTCTGTTTCTAAAATTTCGTAGCTTGTTCTCTGTTTATATTAATTTGGACTACCTAACTTCAATCCAATTCTAAGTTCTATCTTATTGCACCCTTCCTTTTCTCTCGCTTCATTAGTCTTCATATCTTTTACCTTCTAATTGTAATTCAATATCAAAGATTCACTTCGGTCAAATGAACAGAGATTTTTCAATCTTTAATCTTCAAATATATAATTCTCGCTTTCAACATTTCTGTTATCATGACAGAGCTTGTTGTGAAAGCAACAATCGTACCTTCCTAAAAGTTTATATGTGAAATTTTGCCACTAAAACAAAGAGATTAACTTCATAACCGTACTGACGTATAAATTTAGTTATTTCATAACTTGCTTAGTCTCTGTTGGTCTTTTCTGCTCTTTCGTTTGTTTGTTTCATGTACAGCCTGGAGTTTGCAGATTCTTCGTCGCTCTGTTTCATGAAGTAACTTGTCCGTCGTTTGTGTGTCCTCCTAGTGTGCGTGTGTCAAGTTTTTGTTTATTCTTGTGTGATGTGTAATTCTATATTTTACGATAGTTAATTCTCGAACCATTAATTATTTACTAGTACATATTGAATGTTTTATTGAAACTGTAAAAATTACATTATACCCTTAGTATAGATAAAGGATTATTATTTTTGTTATTATTATATATTTTACTTATGTTGGATAAGGAAATTTGTGATCCCGAATTTTAGTATTTTTATATTAACTTCTAATTATTTATAATTGTAGTATCAAATTTTTATATTGTAATTTTATGTATTGACGTATCCTATTTCCTCATACGGGGAATAATGGAATAAAATAAATCAAATCAAATCAATTTTACTCACTACTTATTATCGTTTTTGAACGTGATTTAATGTGTTCGATTTTTTTGCTTAGTTTTAATTGGTTTTATTAAATGAATGCGTTTATAATCTGACGAATAAAACTAATAATAGATTATTGGATTTTATATTTACACGAATAAATGCAAATAATGTTAAGCTCTAAAAGCTAGGAAATCGAAAATAAACAAATACGAAACGTTTTGTATCAATTAGATAGTAATAATAAGTCATTATTTAATCAAACTGAGACAGATAAATGTTAACCTTTAATATTTTTAATGTTTCTAAAATAATCCTGGAACTTTCAGGTCGTTGTGTAAATCCTATAAAATAGCCTCACAGACGTCCCAAACGTAGTTAAAATGTTATCCATGCAAGACCAAAGGTTCTCACGTAAAAATGATTATAGTCAATATCAGAAGTTTATTTTTAAAACCATGTCTATAGCAGTAACTAAACCTTTGCATTTTATCAAATGTTTCTTTATGAGTTATATTAAAAATACATATTACTAATATTATTGTTATTCTTATTTCCAATTAAAATATAAGAAAAAGTTATCCAAACGCGTGATTTTCTTCAGAGTCGCTTACTTTTCTTTTGTATTACAGCCTAAACTTCTTTGAACTTATTCATGATTTCCGATTGAAATTCTCAAGCTCGAAATGAACTTCATTTAACGCGAAGAAATGACCAAATAAAAATTCCACTTGTGAAGAGATCAGGTTTTATCCCCCCCCCCCTCCCTATGCGCACCCAGACGTAGAATAACACTGACTTCTCAGTTAAATAGGATGTAAAAATTCAACTCATTAAATGGTACAGACATTCTGAGAATTATTCTCAGAATTTATTCCTTTATTTTTTATTTAAAATTAAATGATTATACCTTTGAACGAGTACAGGATTTCACATATTTAGGCTCTAAACTTAACAGTGTAAAATAATGTGGGAAGTGAAATAAAACAACGTATCATCAATGGTAACAGAACTTACTACATGTGTGGAAAATTAATGAAATCCAAGATGTTAAATAGATAACTGAAGTTAAAAATTTACAAAACACTTATAAGACCTGTAGTGTTATACGGTTGTGAAACGTGGACCCTTAATAATAATGATAAGCACTTACTCAGAATATTTGAACGCAAGATACTGAGAAGGATATACGAACCTGTATGTACGAATGGAGAATTAGAACAAACAGAGAACTAGAGCAGCTCATGAATAACGATGACATTGTTAGGTTTATCAAGAGCAGAAGGTTGGCCTGGATGGGACACGTACTTAGGATGCATGAAAGCAGAACACCTAGACGGATTATGGACTGGAAGCCTGTTTGAGCAGGAAAAGGTAGAGACCCCGGACAAGATGGGCAGATGACATCGAGAAGGATATACAAACCATGAAAATCAGAGGATGGCGGAGACTGACACAGGAGAGGGCGGAATGAAAGAAAATTGTTAATAAAGCCAAAACTCACATTGGGTTATAGTGCCAATAAAAGATTTTTATTTAAAAAGACAGCGGATTCAGATTTATTGGAGTTGCTTCAAATATGCAATAATGTTACACCGTTTCCAGATCATTTATATGTCATGAGGTTTGTATCCTTATTAAAGCATTGAAAGAAAATAAACGGTTTACGTTGTAATGATCATAGCGGATTTAATTAACTGCAACACATGATGAGAAACTTTTGCTGTAAAATACGAAACACTTTTCTAAATAATTTTAAAAAAAACCATTACATAGAAAGTGACTGGTTGCATGTGTTATGTAGAGTTTTTCTGGACGCCAAAGACGGTAACGTGGCAAAAATAAGTATACAATCAATGTGTTAACAATAATGTACGTTTCCAAAGATATTTCTGTATATCCTTTGGAAGGGACATATAATTGTCCTCGTTGAAATTATCCGTCCGAGGTGTGTAAAGCCCAACGCACTTCATCCTGCTGGTTAACAAAGGTCGACGTAGGTTGAAATCAGCAAGTTTATACAACGTAATCAGTGCTTTTTTTTAAAAAAAAAACACTTGCCAAACGTCAAAGAAACTGTATTCAATTATTTGAATATATTCACGTTTTATGTTTTATTTCCGTCGCGGATTAATTACGCCTTTATTTACCAGTTACAGGGGGAGAGAACATGATATATAATCTTTTAACGAACTACAAAACGAATCAAAGAAATTAATGAATACAATATTACTCACAAAGCCATAAGCACGGCTAAATGGATAAAAGTAAAGCCCGGGCGCCGATCCCTGCTCTCTTTTTTTTTATTATTATTATTAAAAGTGAATTACAAACCCAAAAAATTAATCTTCATTGCGTAGATATTTTCTCATTACAGAACTTCCACTATCCGCATTAAAAAACATTATCCGGCGTTTTGTATTAACCTCGCAAGTGCGGATGTTTATCACATCGGGCATTGAATTAAATATACGCGTATGTTTTTATCTCTAAGCCACCGCACGTCACGCTGATAAAATAAAACCTTTTTATGATAATCTATTTGAATGCGGCTTTAATTACATTTCCAGTTTAAAACGCGCATTCGAAACGTTGGGCTTAAGCTTCAATTATGTTCATTTGCATAAAACATTAGTTTTTCCAGCGATTCTTTGTATCGTGAAAACCAGCCTATGACACCTCTACGCCGGTAAACGTCAGTTATATATATTTTTAATTAAAATTCTCGTATGATATATTCAATTTGCGGGTTGTCTTCCCAGATGGTGGTTCATCCCCCCCTCTATTTTAATAAATTAATTGTTTAGATTTGCGATAACCTCTAATGATGCCAAATTAATTAGCATCTCATTTGGCTGAGCGCTTCCGAGTCCCAGAGTCGCGTTATTTACATGAGGGCTGTCCCTTTACAGATGAATGCGCCACTAATGATCGCTTCACAAAGCCCTTTATAAATAAAACAAACAAGGGTGGCCACGACCTCAAGCAATATAAATGGCCTAAATGCGGGCACGTGTTGGAACAATGGAGTCGTCGTTAAGACTCCGGAAACGTCGCTCTACTTCCCCAGTCTCGCACGACAACGAACGCTTTCACTCAACTCGCCATTTGCGCTCTTTCCTCTGAAGCGATCCAACAATGCTCGCGCTGTGCCTTTTTGTAAACTGGCTGCAACAATAGTCTCAGTAATTAACGAAAAGTAAACGACGCTGACAATAAATCGCGGAGCTCAGGAAAAACAATCCAAACCCTACCCCTCCAAGAATATGTAGCCAATTTGGAATTTAGCTGATGTGTTCCGCAACGTAACTGGTATTAGCCGATAAACTGCTTAAGTTCCATGCATACATTTTTTTCCGACATAAAAATGAATTAATAAGAAAGATAACCAATTCAGACAAAATAAGTGATAATATAAATACCACACGACCTTTCCTCAGGTGCGAAGAAGAGCGTAGAGCGACACAACTGCAGTCGTTGACAAAACTGAAAAGCGACGAAAACGCAACGACAATGGGAGAGCCGAAGGATTAGCGTAATAATAAGGGATCATAGCAATTGTTGAGTTTCATAGTGTCTGTACATTAATTGCTGTGATATTTGATTTAATTTGAAGCATCTCTGAAATGCGTCTGGAATTGTACCTGGTGTCAATGTCTAAAATATTACTACCCTTTAATGAGTACCCTTTAAATTTTATTATTAAACACATAAACATTAGATTGAACAAAATCCAACATCCTACTGTCAATCGTCCCCAAACACCACAAAACCAAATTTGTTTCTCGTACTCCCTTATTACAAATTTCTGCATCACAAATTCATCCAAATATTCAAAGAATATCAAATATTCATCATTTCAGATCTACTAATACTCTTTCCTTCTTGATTAAAAACCACAAGGAACCACTTGACACCTACAGCAAACATTGTGTTTACAAAATCTCTTGCTCAAATTGTAATTCCTGCTACATAGGGCAAACAAAACGTTCCTTTAATACACGTATCACGGAACATATGTATAATATCAAACCTTCCAACGATAAACAATCTGTAGTCTCTAAATATATCATCTATTCTAAACATACATTTGATTGGTAAAATGCAAAGATTCTAGACATTGACACCAGGTACAATTCCAGACTCATTTCAGAGATGCTTCACATTAAATCAAACATCACAGCTATTAATGTACAATAGATACTATAAAACTCAACAATTGCTATGATCACTTATTATTTCACTAAACCCACTGTCGTTGCGTTTTCGTCGCTTTTGAGTTTTGTCAAGTGACGAGTGTAGTTGTGTCGCTCTAGGCTCTTCTTCTCACCTGTGGAAAGAGACAGGAACTCAGAAACGCTTTGTGCTATTTTTATTATCACTTATTTTGCCCGAATTGGCTGTCTTTCTTATTAATTATCTTAAATCTGTCGTAAATTTTTCCATTTTAAAAATCAGTTAACTAATCTCAATAGTTCAACATTCTCAACGATTCTAGCTTACCTCAGCAATGGAAGAAGGTAAAGTAGATCCGACTTATAAAGGAAGAGAGAAATCAGAACGATGATGGGACAAAAGAAATTTGAAAGACAAACTGTTAGTCGCCGTGGGAAAAAAAAAAGTTAGTTCACTCCGAAAACGGAAAATCTTTGTCCAACTACACCAAACGCAAAACTCTTGCAGCAGACGTCTGGAGAGTTAAGGCTGGGCGAAATTCAGAACTAAAGATACGAAATTAATCGGGTTAGTAAGTACCTTGCTACTCAAGTTCAGAGACTGGAAAGGTAGGTTAGACCGGAACAGAAAAAGTAAGATAAGTTTTAATGAACTGAAAATGTGGAAATATTGTCCCCTTCGGTCGATTGTCTGAGAGTGACTCGATTTTTCTGAGCTTCCAGAGGAGCGTTTAGGCCTTCAGCATCTCAAACCCACCCAGTGTGGTTCCAATTATAAAGGCTGCCAAACGTTAAGCATTGTCATTTTTTAATTTAGACTTGTATTCCCCCGCCATTGAAGATACTACTTTTTATTTTAGACGAGGTAAGACAAGCAGTTGTCACGACGGCCATCAGGTCGGCTTGGCTTCCATCCTGCCACCTCTTTCTCTTAACCTCTCAGAAGAAATACAATAATTTACTAGAATTCAATAATTATTTTAAAGTACCATTATACAGGATGTTGCATTTTTGTGTCAGTTGAGGAGTGTCGTAATTACACTGCGGCGTTTGATCTTGGACCAAACTACAGACTCGTATGGAAACTATACACAATTCGGTCGGGTAAGGGTCGTAGACTGAAATCAGAAGTAGTCGGATCTAGAGGGTGAGAGTGCACGAAAGGTGTATTGTAACGCGTGTATTTTGTCTTGGAAGTGTTGTCTGCTGTAGTTTGGAGAATTCGAAATCGTACATTGGCGGACGGATGCCAGGAATTGTTTTCTGTGAAATGTTGGACGAGGTGTGCGTGGGTGTGGAGGAGATAAATATTTCCATCCAAATAATTTTCGTGTCCTGTCTCGATTGTTGGCCTCAACATGACTGAATTGTTGGCCATTGTTGACTACAGAACTGCAGATTCATGTTATAACTCTTGTAGCAATGGAAGAATCAGTGAAACAATGACATTTAGACCAAGTTTTCTAATAATGAAAAAAGTAAAAAGAATGGAAGGCTATAATGACGGGAACTTAAATATGAAAACTACAGGAGTTGAAGTGTATTTACGACGTCTATGAGCAAGATATGGGAAGCTTCTTAAAGTACAACGGCAGAGATTGGCAATATGGTGCACGTTTGAATTTAACGGACCTGCACCGCTCGTAATAAAATGAGTCAGTCTGGTCAATTCGCTACTGAGGGACCGTTATTGGTGATGAGCTCCGCTCATGGTGCAGTTGCATAATGCAAAAAGGTCACGAAGCACAAAAGCTGTGAGGAACGAGAATTACGTGCCACGTCTTCCAGTACACAAATGGCAGCACGAGTACGTTGGAATAAAATCCCGGAGTCCGACGCCTGAGCCAGTACGTCGCAACATAATCCCGGAGGCCGACGCCTTGGTCGAAATGTCATTGTTTCACTGATTCTTCCATTGCTACAAGAGTTATAACACGAAGCGGCAGTTCTGTAGTCAACAATAGCCAACAATTCAGTCATGTTGAGGCCAACAATCGAGACAGGACACGAAAACCCCTGAGTCGACTCCATGCAGTGATCCTGACTAGATCTCGCTGCAGTTAACCCGTTCTGCCAGCTGCGAGATTCGGAGGCGTCAGTATGTTGATTACGAGAGCTACAGCAGACGAACAGAACACAGAAATAGCAGTACGTATTTGATAACGGGCAGCTAATCTCTTCTACGAAATCCACAGGTGCCTGAGATAAGAGTTTTTCATACTTAACTTTAATAAACTTATATAAAATTTCTTTAATGGTCAATATTTTTTATTTAACGTAAAAACCCCAGCCCAACCATAAAATAATTCTTTACAGTATGGCTACGTCTAGAGTTCGACATGGTAGCTTCCTTACATTATGTAAGTGCTTTACCATAGTATTCGATTCTTATCAGAACGGAAATGTGATTACACTAAAACTGAGCTTGTAGGGGTTGGAAAGTTGGTGTAAAACAACACAACCAGGACAAATTCGAGAAAATAATAAGTGACCCCGTCCAGTCTGAGAAATCGCACAATTTGTTAGAAGGTAATTTATGTTTATTTTAGGATAACTATAAACGAACAGATAGTCGAGGAAACAAACACAAGTTTAGTTGCGGCCATATCTAGGACATTGTGGCAAGAAGGCAGAATAAAGTCTCGTGAAATTGACTGGTTTGACAGATTTTGGAATACGGTATTACCTGACATCGCCTCTTTGAAGGATCGGAGAGAGAAACTTAGCGCTATCTTGATGGAGAGATACCGCTACTAACGAAACAAATGACAGACAACTGTGAGTAACCTAAACAGGGAATGAATGACCACAACATAAATAGTAAGCGTGTGTAACTGATGGACATTTCTTCTCCTAAGTGTGAAAAAATTCACTGATTAGTAAAGAAAATATAAAATTGTGTTAGAATTAAAATCTAACTAAATAAACGCTGCCATCTGAATTGTCCAAAGCAGGTGAAATAAATAAAATAAAACATATATAATTTCCCCTCAATGTCTTTCTAAATTTTGCTTCTCTTAAATTTCGACATGTGTAACCCAGTGTTCCTGTCGGCATCAATCCCCTGATAATACCTACTAAAACTACTGAGTTGGCTGATTACATAAACCACGGTAAGTTTCTAATTTGTGGCGTTGCCTTCCACGTCGGCTTTGATGCGTTTCAAGGCCTGCTAGTTGCCTAGCCTAAGGCGTTGTCTCCAGCAGAATTCAAAAGTCTGTCCTTACAGAAATTGTAAATGGCAATGTGATCACTTTTCACGTGTGACAAAATATGCAATCAGCCAGACTAATAAGTCATCACGCTATCTATGAACAATACCATAATGGACCAGGAAAGATCATATAATATTTGGAAGAACATTTTATGCCATTTACCAAACTTGACAAATTGAACGGACTGGAAAGATTTACGTAGTTGGGAAAAAAATTATATTGTCATTGATTTTAAATGCTCAAGCATTTTAATTTTTTTTGTGAGTGATCTTCATATTACATTGACCCTATCGTGATGCTGACTTTCAAGGGTTAGAAACGAGTCGCGATTTATACAGAATAAAAATTACATATAATAAATTTTTATTAAATATTATAAATTGAATAATATTTTTATAGAAGCTTTACTTTAATATAAACCTATTTCTGTTGATTCATAAATCAATGTTTTACGACCAAGAAAAAATGGATTTATTTTTTTAAAAATTTAACTTTATCTTCTATATATAAGTCAATTAAATATACAAATACAATTATAATAGACTACTTTCTGTATAAAATTAATAACTAAATAAGAAAATAGTCAAAGCGCACTAAGGTTAAGCGTGAAAAATGAGTACCACACTAATTTTCTGCATTCCGTGCTGTTTTTCTCAGGTGTTGAATTAGGCTGTGAAAGAAGAAGAAGATGAAGATGAAGAAGATGGTGTAGACAGGCTATGTATATGGTAATCTACATAGTGACAAGTCCCCTCTTATAGAAAAGGAAAGAGAGTGAAAGGGGGGATGCGGAAAGCCAGGGCAAGGTAGCGAAGGGTTAAATAGGGCTCCCGGGCTATGGTTTAAGGATCCTAGCCGGCATTTCGTCTAAAAGTGATGCAGGGAAACCCCTAGAAAAACTAGTCCCACGCCCTTCCGATGGCGGGAGAGGGATTTGCCGTGGGATCGCAGCTTTCCCCTCGCCGTGCCTTGACCAGTTTAGGAGGCAGCTGGCCGATTATTCCAATAGGAATAGCTGACATCTCTTACCGTATGCCCAAAGTCTGTGACTCCGGAACATACACCTCTCAAAAGAGGCCGAGGTGCCTCGGCATATGGGAACCTTAGTTCAAAAAACCAGAGAGAAGTGAAGGCATCCCCAAAGCTTCTCTGGGAAAGTTCAACTGTGCTTTTGTTGACGTCGCTTTAAATGTCCATGATGTACAGAAGCACCTACTAATGTGACTTCTACACCTAAGGATAGCAACAAGCATTGCAGAAATCTGGTGTGGTATTTATTATGTACACTTGATCCTTGTCTGTTTTAGGCTATTTGATTCATATTTAATTGTTAACTTTTGAACTGGTACAGAAATATTTTGCTGGTGTAAACGGAGGAAAAATTATTGACGAAGGAACATACAATTTCAGCAGTTAACTCCATGACAAATCAGGATCATATTGTGAGATTATTGTCAGAATTTTTAAAAATATTATTAGAGTATTCTCTTAAAAGTCTTGTGTAAATCTCTACAGCTTTTAAATTTTTTTACATATATTTCTGTGTAATTAAAGGCATTTTCTTTCGCTTTTGAAAGTGGTGTTCATTGTTTCTTGAATTAAAATACATGAGTATTATTTTTCTTAAACTCCATTACTAATTGTTTGCAAAAACCCAGTTTATGTGAAATTATATCTGTAGACGAAATTTAACACGAAAGTCTGCGAACGCGTTTTTGAAGAAAATAAATATTACCATGAAATATTACATCTTACGTCAAAGAGTAGAGAAAATATGTTAAGTAAACAAATTTTCTAATTTTTAGATCACATTAACATTTTTCTAAGAGTATTATTAGTCTAACGCAATTTTCAAATTTAATTTATTACTTACATATATTCATATTATTTTAAAATTTGAATTTTACATGCTATTAAACAAATGAAGGATGTGGCATGCAAGGTGACAGATTGGCAGTTGTCTTAGAGGTCAAGCCCGCGAAGGACCGTAGAACTAAGGAAGATGAACAATGTAGCCCGTCAATATGGCGAGATGAATTCTTTATAAATGAAATATGTAAATATAATATATTATGCACATTAACTATCTATAATAATCAGACGAAAGACGTCATACATCCAAATAAAAACAAATTATTTGAAGCATTTAAAAAATAATTATACAATTACTACAAGACGACTCGGAAAAATATTAAGTTTATCTTTCGAATGATCATGTAGTAATTTTTAATGTACTAATATGACGCACAAACATCGTGATTTTAACGGCTGCCTTCTACCTTTAGAATTCAGAGTCCATGGCTAGAATTTAGAAATTTGTTTCATTACAGTTAATGACCTGCACATAACTTACAATAAAAGAATTACATTCGGTCAACCTCTAAAGCAACTATTCCATTCCTTTAAGCCGCGTTCTTAATTCGATGGCGGATTCATACAAGAATAAAAACATAATTATTTATTCAAGACTATTCATGAATATTTTTTAGCTGACAGTATTCAGATGTTTCTTTCATGTTAACCGGTAAGAAATGTGTTGAAGAATGCAATAGTTAATATCCCTGTCTACTTCACAAACGATTAATGATGAATATGTCTTGAAAGGTACTTTTTTAATTGTAATATAACCTACTTTTATTTTTTTTTTAAAAAAAAACAGATTCTTTCAGTAGAGGAAAACATATATTTAAAATTTTAATTGAAAACCCTCAGAAAAAAGTTGATTTTATGGTCTCAGAACAATGTTTTTCGTTACATTGCAGGTATTCCTATTTTGATACTAAATACAGTTCACATCATTTCAGTTTTGGAATTTTCCAGAAAAACACCAGAAGAAGTTCACATTTAATTAAGAATATTAAAATAATTCTAAAATAACGCTTATTTTATGCTGTGGTAGTCAACAGATTCTAATCTATCCACCTCTGAATTACCATTGCAGCCTACATCCATCCTGATTTTCCTAACATAATCAAGCCTTGGCATTCCTCTTCTATTACTTCCCCTCGCACTTCACTCTAATACCCATTTAAGGATCACTTCATGACTCAAAATGTGGCCCATAAGCCTATGCCATCATTTGGTCAGTGTCCTCCAATATGTTCTCTCCTCAACAATATTATTTCCTGACTTGGATTCGATTAATTCCAGCATTCTTCTGTAGCAATACATTTAAAAGGTTTCTTTTCTGTTCTGCACTGCCGATTGTCCTATTTTCGTACCCACGCTCCATATAACTACTTTTAGAAATGATTTCCTAGTATCAAAAATTATATTAGATGTAAAGAAAATTCTCTTGCTAGCGAAATCTTTCCTTGCTTCTCCTGGGGCATTTTATTTCTACTGTGCATCCACCATGAAAGGTTATTCTACTGCCTTAATAACAAAATACATATATTTCCGTCATTTATTAAACTGATGCCCCTTACATCACCAGTTTTGTAGACTCCATTACATTAGTTTTGTTTCTATTCGTGCATATATTTGACTTGTTTTTCAAGATGGTGCTCATACAAATTAACAACATTTACCTCGACGATTATAATATTTTAATTCGTTAGTATATCTAATTTTAATAGTAGATTGACAACAATTATTCTTTGTCACTTTGAAGACGCGCTTTACCCACTCCATATCAGTGGTGAGGTTCTTATATTATTTTATTTTAATAACAAGAAAGATAGCCACAGACAAAATAAATGATTATATAAATACCAAACAACGTTTCTGGGATCCTTGTACTTTTCTTCAGGTGGTAAGAAGAGCACTGGTCAGTTGATAGTATTTTTTTCCCCCGCTACAGGAGGCTATGCAATTCTTATAAGGATCGCAATAGATCGATATGTATTTCTGTAAGCGTCCAATAAGAGAACGGTATGCGATTTATAACTTTATGAACTCCCTCGGCCATTTGTACTCGTCCAAGTATAGATCTTTGACAAAAGTAACGCCCGGGTATTTACAATTATTGGTTTAGTTCCACTGCCTCGTCTGCAATTAAACGATAAATTTACTGCATTTACGAACATTGGCACTCAGAATTATTTGATTAACATTATAAGCCGGTTTATGCACTTAACACTGTTTTTAACGGATTTCATGTCGAGTGAAACGGTTTCGACACATTTCCAGTACTGAGATTATTCGGAATGGATCAATTCCATGTAAACAGCATCATGTCATTTTCGGTTAAAGCTGAAATATAAAGTATCGATTTTCCGAGTATCTGTGACGACGCTACCGACGAGTCGAGTAATATAACACGAGTGATTTGATTCGCGTAATCCAAGTGGACACGTAACGCAACATTTTAAAGCCCATTTACAAACTAATGAGTTACTCGGAGATTATTCCAGGGGCAGCTGGATAGCAGAGGCCCCTAAAGGCCCGGAGATTTGGGGACGACAGCTATCCAGGTGTGGGCTTAATTCGCACGCGCTGGTCATTAATTACTCTAATTAGTCGAAGCTCATCGTGGATGACCGCACACTCGCCCCCCCTCCACCAGATGGCCGCCATTTGCTTATCGCCAGAGGCATCGCCGCATTCGTCTCTCTGCTACGTCTGTTAACAAGTTTATTTTGCCAACAAAAAACACCCAACTTTCCGCCGCAGCGATGTTATCGGGAGCTCCTCCACGGGGCTTTTAAAACTTGTCGCGTGCGTGGCGTAAGGAATCCAGACTTCTCAAAGTCGCACAGCACCACACGTTCAAATTAGCTGCTCGCAGGCCTCGGCAAATGCGCCCAAAATTACAGTTTAACACTCTACACAGATATCTTCAAAAGCTTTAACACTCACAGATTTAATAAAAATGTTGAATAACTAACTCTTTAAATCATGGATTTAATTTACAAGTATTTTCTAATACTCTTCATAATTAAAATAACAACACGTTGTCGTTTTAAATTATAATGTTCCATATTTATTTCACTCAAATTGGGTTTTCAAGAAAAGGAAAGAGACAAAGATTTCGAATTATATACATAATTAATGTAACGTGGCCATAAGTCAGAAATTGACTAAATAAGTTTACACATAATACACAAAACGCTCCGTACCAATGAACATAGACTTCTTTAGTTTGTATCCAAAAATAAATATAATAAAAAGGACAATAGTTGACTTACAAACAAAAAATAAATTTACTATAACAATTGTTACTT
The DNA here is from genome assembly GCA_037074705.1 of Zhengitettix transpicula. NCBI lineage: Eukaryota > Metazoa > Arthropoda > Insecta > Orthoptera > Tetrigidae > Zhengitettix > Zhengitettix transpicula. Next base: position 188,168,540 of record CM073590.1, read on the forward strand.
ACATAATTAACAAAATATGAATATAATCGATATAATCCATTAAACAAAAAAAAAGTTGTATTGTTTAAAACTACATTCATGGCGGATCTGGAATACGAAAAATCTAGTGCACGTTAAATCATCAGCAATACATAAATAAGGTCCACTAATATTTGTAATTAAAACTACTTATAGTTTACATTCAGATAAAAATATTAGTTGAATGTGAATCAACATAGATCGAACAATTCTTCGAGGTACAATTTTTTTAGAGTATCAGTCTACGTGAGGGTAATCCACGTGGTGGCAACTCACCTTTAATAGCATAGGAAGGGATTTAAAATGGAGGATAAATAAGGTTAGAGCATGGTAGCCAAGGGTTAACTAGAGCCCCCGAGCTATGGTTTAAGGATCCTACCCGGCAATTCGACTAAATGTGATGCAGGAAAAATCCTAGAAAAAACTTGAATCAGGTAGGTCGGGCATTTGGAACTTGTAGGATGCCCTTCAGGACGGGAGAGGGGTTTTCTGTGGGGTCGCAGCTTTCACCTCTCCGTGCCTCGACCCGGTTTGGAGAGCTGCTAGCCGATATTCCAATAGGAATAGCGGACAACTCTTACTGTATATCCAAGTTCTGCGACCCCGGAACATACACCTCTCAAAACAGGCCGAGGTGCCTCGGCATGTGGGAACCTTAGTTCCAAAAACCAGAGAGATGTGAAGGCATCGCAAAAGGCAGCCTCCTCCAGAACTCTCTGGGAAAGTTTCACCTGCGAGAGAATGCTCTCACTGGCTAATTAAATAATACCATCAATTCGCATTAAATGTTGCTTCAACTGCAATTGTATATATATATATTATATTGTATATATTATAATACCAATTAATTACGCCATTAATAGCTTGGACATAAAATTTGAATTGTTTGATAAATCCATTATAGGGGTCTGACCGAACAAAGCAACAATAGAAAAGCGAGTTCAGCCGCTTTTGTTGAAAAGTCAAAATGGCGTTTGCGCGCATGAAAGTCTAGCAGTTGACGTCTATAGCCACCCAGGAAATTAAATCAGTTTTTTTTACGTCTACAGCCAGCTAGGATAGAGTTGGTGATGAAAGATTGCTGTGGATGGATGAAGTTTTTCTGGTGAGCAGCAAAGAGCGGAATAGTAAAGTTCACATTTTAAGTCTACAGCAAGGAGCTAAAGAAAAGTTAGTTCGCTCCGAAAGAATAAACATTTAACAGAAATCTTCAAGGAGCTATATTGCAGCTTAAGTCCAAATCAGAAAAAGACTAATAAATCTACGAATCATAGGATTCCTGTAAGGCAAGCAGACATCAGATAGGTGACATTCAGGAGGATCATCCGAGTTCCTGGGAGCCTATCAATTTTGACTTCAATAGTGTATAATCTGTGAGTCGATATTTAGAGTCAGTGTAAAATTTTGCAATAGTGTACTTCCGAAACCAAAAAGAATGCTGGTACCAGCTGGACAGTATGTAAGTAACAAAACCGAAACTAATGATTAACTGTAAACTTTAATTAAAGGATAAGGTCAGATTTCGTTCTCTTTTAAATTGTCAATCAGAGTTAATTTCTTTTCTTTTAATTTCTTTCATTCTATCGACATATTGTTTAGGTAAATTGTAAACTGTTTTGTTAATGAGATTTTAAATCAATTTGTTTTGTTTATTATCAAACCCAGTAAAGGCCCTGAGAGAACCAGATCTCAAATTTTGTGTTTGTAATTATTTTTTATTGCCACAAAATAAAATAAAAATATTTTGTTTGTTAATTTTTGATTATTATTTCATTTAATAAACGACCTACTATTTGATTATTACATAAAGAGCTTCCATAACGTGGGGCAAATTAAATTATTACTATTTGATTATTACAATATATATATATATATATATATTCATGAATGTCCTAGAAGAATTGGTCGGTCATATATTCTTCATTTACATGACATATCCGATGAGCGATATCATCAGGAAGTCACTGAAGGACTGTCTCCAAATGCTTTTCTGTATTCTGTGGAGGCTGAGCTCATAATAGTGGTACGGGGACCTACTTTTAAAATACGCAATCCACTGGCAACTGTCGTGTAACGTGAAGTTCTGTAACTTCGCCAATATTTTAGCCAACGTTGAACCAGGTCTGCAACCCAGAATGCATTCATATTGACCACCTAGCGCGCACAGCAATTGACAACTGTAGTAGCGGGATAAACTAATTTGGGTTATTTTCATTTATTATTTATGTATTTGAATTTATTTTACGAAAAAAAAAATATCATGAGCAAATAGTATTCCCGGTTTGAGTCTGGCGAGAGTTAAAACTCGCATCTCAGATACAAACACAACCCACAGCGCAGCATCCCTTTGTGCGGATTAAAAATTGTGAGATTCTGGTCTAGGTTAATCTTTGATTAAAAGAAAGACGCTCCACCGTCTCGGACGTGTCATTCCACGCACATGATTTCAGCCATGTGGACCCCTGATGGGGTATGGATAATTAGTATATGGAGATCTTATTTCTATTGGCAGAATCCACGATCTTTTGGAGGGAATTTCGGAAAACCGAGGTGTGAATGGAGCATGCAGAAGGAGCGGAAGTAAATCTGTTCGGGGATGTTATGATTTAGTTTTGGAGGAGGATTTACTGAAATTTGGGAAGGCTATGCATAAGTTAGCTAGTTTTTTTTTGTTTTGGAGTGTGGGGGACAGTACGTTTTGTAACGTTATAAATTACCTTTGGGGAATATATGAAGAAGTTGGGATCTGGAGAGGAAGTTAGTTTTCTAGATTTTGGGTGAGAGAGTTTTGGAGTGGAAGACATTCGCACTATCCTGTAGGGCCGGCTGGGTGAGCCATCTTACAGCAAATACGATTGGGATTACCGCCTGAGAACTCTCTGATCTGCGAGACCTCCAAATGGTAATGTACCCAAAGATAATCCTGTCAAAGTCGGTTCATAAAATCCATATGATCAACATTTTTTGGTCCACCAACCACTGTGGGAAATTGTCTCTGTTTTTGTTTTGTTCTGTTTTTTATGTTTCTAATAGCAGTGGGTATTTAAAGATATGTTAATAAGATCAGTAAGTTAATATTTATTATTTTGTAAATAAAATATAAGTGATTAATTATTCTAATTAATTTTACCCTTCCAGACAATTTAATATATTTAAATAACTTAATAAAATATTCAATAAAAATCCATATAAAACGTTACACAAGTCAATTTATGAAATACTCTGAAGGATCACAATTTCTAACCTCTGAAGCCCTTCAGTCTCTAAAAGTTAACTGCAACTGCTCTTCGTAATGAAGAAAAAAATCTAGTTTCTCTTAAGTATAATCGTTTAAGCTTTAAATTTCTGTTATTTAATTAACAAAAAATAAAAGTACAACACTATTTTTTAGTTTACAATTTGATCTTATTCAGGTCATATTTTCTCTTTTGAAGAGGCATTGTTAGAGTAGTGGATGTAACTTAATTCAGTTTTGTGTTGTACCAGCTGAGTCATGGCATCCGCTGAAGGATTCCAAAGCACCTGCAGGTCAGGAATATTCGATTCAACTTTGCAACCGAAGGACAGGTGCATCGCTCACCAGCCATGCCAGAACATTCACACTGTGAAGAAAAATAGCTAAGCACTCATCAGAAACAAGTTATAATTTTCTTTAATAAAAAAAATCGTAAACGAGGCTACAAACACTGCCCTGTCTTAAGAACGTCGTAAATTTACTCGAAGTTTTATGTTAATGTTGTTTGCATCTGAAATAGATCTTTTATGCGCGATTAAAAATTAAATACGTGAACCAGTATTTGATTTAAGCACATAATTAAATAACGACATGCAGTCCGCATTCCTGTATTAGAATGGTGTTTATGCTAAATTCAAAAAATAATATTTTTGAATCGATACGATACAATTACAACATTCTGGGATCGGTGTTACGATCCTTTGTCCAGACCGTGACGAGTTTCCAGTTTCTTACTTTTTGATTACATCATTCGTTTCCGGCAACCTGCTTTAGCAGTTCAAGGTTAAGAAAATTTTGCTAGGTTGTAAAAACAGAATTTAATGAATAGAAACGTTGCAAGTAATTCTTACAATATCTCTACTTTTTCATTTATTCTTTCCATATATACGTAAACATTCATATTGAAACTAAAAATTTCCCAATTGTGGTAAATTTCAGACTTTAGTTTTTGCGTTAGTGAACTCTCAGTGATCTGTAGTTAATCGTAGTCTTAGGGATAGTAGTGACAATTATAACAATCGTGACAATAATAATAGTAATAATGATACTCCATGGTTTGTTTGTTTTTCTTCCATCGTTCTTTACCTCTATATATACAAAAATGAATTTCTGACTGTGTGTCCACTATACCATTCATCCGATCGCGATAAAACTTTCGTCAATTGTTGTGCGCACCGCCCCAAAGGTTTATGTCGGGTTTTCGAAGCGTCAGTGAACGGGGGTGAAATTTAAAAACCAGCAAAAACGGCCGATTTTAGAATTGATTAATTACTTTTCGGGGTTTATGCAATTAAAAGTTTCTATCCAAATGCATTTAGTGTATAATTTCAACCCCTTAAAGCAACCATAAGGAAGAGGCGGAGGGACGTAACGTAGAAAAACTATAAACAATCGAGATTGGTGTCAAATCCAGGGTTCTAGGTTTCAGTGATTGTAATCCTGACATTTACCATACTGGTTAAGATGTAGTTCAGCCCCTAGAAGTGAGGGTGGAAGGGTGCGACACAAATATCCTTTTACAATCTTAAATCCGTAGACCAATTTATACCAAACTTTATAAACATGTTACTTCCGATCCAGGAATAAACACTGAGGGGTTAAGACAAACCTGCTGTCTCTAGGAGTGGGGGTGGAGGGGATGGGTGTGGAGGGGTAGTGGTAAAGGGGGTGGAATTCAAAAGCATTCCTAAACGGCCATTATTATCTTCGAATAAAACGATTTCGGTGTCGCTTAATTTGATAGGTTCATTCTAGAATTTTTAAATATATAATTTCAACAGGAAAACACATTTGCCTTACGGGTGGTGATAGAAGAAGGGGTTTACGTAAAAAGTAATGCAATAAAGGCCGATATTAGTGTCGATTCCGGGGTTATAAAAGTCGCTGAGTTTAATTCTCCCATCAACCATGGTGGTTAATGAAATTTTATGTTCCTCCGTGTGGAGATGGACGTGGTTGACAAAAGGTACTCAGAGGGGTTTGCTGTGGGGTCGCAATTTCCCCTAAGGGGAAGTGAATTATCCAAACACTGGCCATATTGATGCTGGTTAAATAAAATATTTACCAAGAATCGAATCATTTCCTACTCCAGGTTAATTTAAATAAATACCCGAGTCAGACCGTGAACTCAGATAGTTGGCAAAAATGATTGATATTATGCCAAAGGAGAATTTGTTACACTTTCTGGTTTGCATAGAAAATAATTAATTAGGCTTTCTGCATTTAAACTCAAAGGTCCATAACAAAGGTGGACAATGTCTTTCCTGACATATTTTTACACCACTATGCTTTCTTATCGCTTTATTTATAAATCTCCTTTTTTTTGTAGGTGTGGACAGGCTATGTATAGAAAAACCTGCATCAGGTAGGTCGGGCATTTGGAACGTGTCCCAAGATGGCGGGAGAGGGGTTTGCTGTGGGGTAGCAATTTCCCCTTCGCCGTTTTTGACCAATTTAGGAGGCAGCTGGCCGACTATTCCAATAGGAATAGCGGACAACTCTTACCGTATGCCCAAGGTCTGCGACCCCGGCACATACACATCTGAAAACTGGCCGAGGTACCTCGTCATTTGGGAACCTAAGTTCAAAAACCAGAGAGATGTGAAAGCATCCCCAAAGGTAACAATCTCGTTTTCGTTTTAGGGTAACAGGCTACATGAGGGTAATCCACATGGTGGAAACTCCCCTTTAATAGCATAGGAAGGGATTTGAAAGGGGGGTTGCGGAACCACTATATATGGTATTAAGGTTATAAGTAGAAAATGTTCAATAATATTTTATATTATCGATTATATTACTTGCTTTTAAAAGGGTTAAATCGAAATCTTTATGTAACTTCTAAACACTGTACATTCCATTCATTATTCTAACGGGCACAAATTTGTTTATTATTTAGTTATCAACTAAAACAGACGCAATTTCAATTTCCGTGTGTTGTGGATAATCTGCAATTTTGAATTTTTTTCATAATAGGGCAAATTTCATCCAAATAGCGCGCTACTCTGCGAAATGAATTTGTTGATGTTTAAATTGGTAGGAAATTATATAATTGAAAAATCGTTCAAATCTCAGTTTAAAGCAGAGACAAACTTATGATGATTATGTCTGTTGTGTTTCCTCGATTCAACGCAGGTATTTTAATATAATATGCGTTGGCGGCATACAAAAATATCAAACCGAATTACTTCTCACGTAATGTTAAGCGTAGCTTGTCGTAGTCTCCTTGTGTCGTGGATGTTCCTTAGGTTTTGTATGTCTACCGAAACGTATTGGCCAACGATTTAGTTGTCATGCGATAATCCTTTTTTTTTCCACATACGGCAAACAAATAAACGCCACAATCTGTTAAATCTTTATCAAATTATTTTACCTTTATTTCTTATATTTTGAGTGGTTAGTCCCATAGGGGAATCAATAACTGGAGTCGCAATAGTCAGAGAACCAAAAATATGAGGATGCACGGTTGTTTGGTGGGTTCCCTAGACGTTTTGGAGGCTTTACCGGATTTTGTATCCAGAAAGGACTGAGCACATATTTATAATAAATTAATGCCTTACTTTGGCATCATCACTATTACTCTGCACCGTCGAGTCCCTTAACGTATTCACGACCTTATAATTCTATCGACAAAGGATGAATTTTGGTACTGGATTTGTTAGGTACTGCTAACATTTGAGCCTATTGGATGCTAAAAGATATTTTCGTTGACACTAGATTCGATTTATTGGCTGAATTAAAACTTGACTGTTATGTCTAGTTATTGAAAACATAATAGCCAGAAACTGTGGCACTCTTTATTAAGAGGAATGATTATAAATCCATTTCCAATACGTTCTTGACACGACCGTGCCTCTTTTCTACAGTTGGTAATATCAGAATATTATATTAAATTAAACGATAAGTGATGACGAAATTTTTATGCCGTTGACCTAAAAAATTGAACTCCTCGTAGACAAAATTGTTTCTCTGAAAAATAAATAAAATTCCCTTTTGTTACAAAACAGTAGTCGCTGATGTTTTGAAAATAAAAATAATAATAAAACAGTTAACAATATCCTTCACAGATATCACTTTCGGTACTTTTTTTAAAACTTAAAATATCAAATACGTTTATAGAAATTAAAATCAACTGTTAATCTCGACCTAAAATATTTCCCTCTGTTCCCGACAATTATTTTCCTTCATTAAGTAATAGATGCCAGATAAATCCAATTTTCTTATGAGTTCAACTAAAATGTTCTTATTACTTCCATTAATTACAAGGTTTACAGTTATATTAGAATCAGTAATGCTCGATGCTTCACCTGAGTGAATAATACAGATCAGCTTCCGTGAAAAAAAGTATTTCTAATTTTTTTCTTATAACTTGCTACAGCTCTAATTAGAAAAAAAGATATCGCCGAATGTATATAAATGAGACTTAAAATCAAGCGTTATCACTCAAACGTTAATTTAATTTTTATATTAGAAGCAAGGGACACGAAACACTTAATCATGCAACTTGGAATAATTCGTGTCTTATCTAAGCACAGTTACTCGTATTTTTAAACAACGACACACACATGACGTTCACCTTTTGTGACTGGTTTCGATTAACTGCAACGAACTCTAATGAAAAGTTAATGACTCCCTGGGCAGGACGCGTTGTTACGACATGCACCTTATTTGCATAATTGAACAGCATGAGGCTAACCATACGTTTCTGGATGTGGACAAGCTGGGACGAATTATTATGCCCATAGGTATAAAAAAAAGAAAAATTATCCTCTACTTAGAGGCAATTATAGATTACAGTTTAATAAAAACATCAATTAATTAAAAATCGGAAGTTTGATAAACAGATTAACTATTATTTTTGACGGTATTTTAAAAGTTACAAAGGTAATAAAGCACACGAGACTGAAGTTAAATAAATCCTCGGAAAATGTCGTTTACTCGTGTTTATTTAAAGAACCGGAAAAGTATAAAGCAATTAGAGAACTTGTTGGGGACAGCCAACTCTTTTGCGGAATTTTTTACTAATTACAGTTCTTCAAGCTTGTCTTGTGGGAAATAAATTAACATTGCTGTTTCGTGGGGAATCTAATTAGCGAGTAGTGTAATGTCGGAAAGTATTTTGTTAGGAAATGTTGACAATGCTAATTGAATTCCATCGAGCATTTTTTAAGAACAACTTCTGACTTACATCTGTCTTCATGAAAATTAATTAAAAATAGCAGGTGAATCAGGTGTCGGCACGGCGTCTTTTTTTTTGTTACGCCTTAAAGGTCTTCCTGACGTCTGGTAAAATTAATTTTCGTTCACATAATACTGTTGGAAAATGAGTGAGGCCGTTAGAAGAAAAAAAAAGTATGAGACGTGTGAGCCATGCCGGATGAACGTTCATAAGTCAATTTGTAGTTAATCGTTCATATAAAAAATGATGAATTTAAGCGTCATAAGTGATACGTATAGCCGATACGGGTTATATGGCATTAAGGTACGAAATCATACAAAAATCGATGATTGATAATAGGCAGGAGCGGTGATGATTATATAATAATAAGATAAAACCAACATTTGAGCCCCCAAACAGTTTATTTCACAGACATAATGTCAGTTATAAAATACAACAATAATATTTCAAGTGCTAAAAACATATAAAAAGTATAATCAAATTAAACGTCCCGTCATTAATTTAAAAACAGTTCGGTCAGTTGGAAATATGAATTAATGCATTGGACTACGAAATCTATGATCTGAGCACTTAAGGAATAATAATAAAATATTGATGTAATGAAAGGACAGAGCGTTTCATTTGATTATACATTTTAAGGTTTTTTCAGATGTATATTAAAAAACAGCTTCATGTTCTATTTTATAATTACATTATTTCTTGCAAATAAGCAGGTAGGAAACTATAAATAATAATGATTATATATATACATATATATTCTAACTATTGAGACAACTTATAAATAAAGAACAGTCAGTTTGAAGTCAGAAAAAATATATTTATTTATGGAAAATTAAACTACGTTTCGTCACTAACTTTGCGACCTCTTCAGGTTGAAGTTTAACACTACAAAACTGAACAAAACAATTGCAATGATTAAAATTTTAAGAAAAATTTGGAAGAAAACAAACAATATACATTTAGGCGGACTTACAAATTTTGATATTCAGATCATTGAGTTGACCAGTAAATTATTTTAATCAATGTAATTGTTCTGTTTCAACCTGAAAAGGTCGCAAAGTTAGCGAAGAAACGTAGTTTAATTTGTCGTAAAGAAATATATTTTCTCTTACTTCAAATTAGTTGTTGTTTATTTTTAAATAATAATGAAAGAAGTAATTAATAAAATAATTTGGCAATGTAAGGTAATTTTAAGTTAAATCTATTTTATATAATTTTGGACTAAATAAATTTAATCAAAACTTGTTGAGGAAAACTTTTATTAGTTTTTATATATTTACAACATTCATTGCACTCCTGATACAGTAATAGATTAAGGAGAAAACGTGTTATTTTGTTTTTACGTTATTAAATTATTTCTGACAGATTCAGCTGATTTTTTAAACATGTAGAATTATATTCAACTATTAATAGAACTACAGTTTCACTTAGCTTAAATTTTATTTTCTACACTAATTCATATTCTTAAATACAGCTCCATAAGTATAAATATTTCACCGTTTATATATCATATTTAAATCCAAGTGTAAAAGGCAAAGGATCAATATTACATTGGAACATTTCGTTTTATATTGCCAAATGCATCGACGACTTGTGAACATTACATTTTCGTTCATAAAAGTGTTTGCATTTATTAGAACATAATTTAAATATTCTTCACAGATTTTAGTTTTATTTGGTTAAACGATTAATGTACTCCAGGAAATGCAGACATTTGATTACTAACAAATACATCAGTATCCCGGATTCTTGGAAGTTAAAGAATATTCGGATTTTCAACTATTTCTGAAATCATATAGACTTGATAGTTAGCCTTTGTCACGGGAGTGTCACTGACATATCACTGTGATCCAAAAGTAAGGTGAAATAGTAATTTAAAACTCCCGGGTATTAGGAAGGCAGGTAATTTTTTTTCCTAGGTTGGTAGGACTGTCTATAATATTTGCCAAGCGTCTGTTTGTGAAAAGATTTAATTATCTCCGAGTTACAAGTGTTTTTGTAAACATCCAAAAGTGAAATTTTCGATTTTTGCAATACGTGATTTTGTTGAGCAAAGAACTTGCAACAAATTTTGTTTGCGGAACGAATATTCTTGTGCGGACACGTTGAAAATGTTGCGGTGGGCCTTTGGTGATCAAATTATGGCACAAAAAAGCTTTTATAAGGTGTACAACGAGTTCAAAGAGGGCCGAGAACGCGTTGAAGACGAACCGCGCTCTGGACGACCATCAACGTCCACCGACGAGGGCCACGTCCAAAAAATCAAAGATTTGGTGCTTGAAAATCGTCGATGGACAATTAGAGATCTCGCTGATAGTGTTGGAATATAATTTGGCTCAGCCCAAACCATTTTGAAGAATGTTTTGTGTCTCAAACGCGTCAAGTCTCGATTAGTGCCAAAATCGCTCCATTTATTGGAAAAAAAAACCGTCGCGTTGATGTGTGTGAAACTTTGCTGTCTGACTATCAGGACCACTTGAAATGCATCATTACTGGAGACGAGACTTGGATTTACGCATACGACCCTGAAACCACCGACCAATCCAGCAAATACCGTTCAAAAGGTGAAGCAAAGTCGATCGAAAATCAAGGTCATGTTGACAGTTTTCCTTGATTATCGTGGTGTGGTGCACTATTAATTCCTTCCGCCGGGCCAACGTGTCAACAAATAATATTATTTGAGCGTTATGCGTCGTTTGCGTGAAGCTATTCGTCTGAAACGTCCGAAATCTTGGTTCCTTCATCACAATAATGCACCATGTCATACTGCATTGGTTCTTCGCAACTTTTTGCCAAAAACTGGACTCATATCGTTCCGCAACCACCGTATTCGCCTGATTTGGCTCCGTGCGACTTCTGGCTATTCAACAAACTCAAAAGGCCAATGCGGGGACGCCGTTTTGACACGATTGAGGAGATAAAAACCGAATCGAAGAAGGTCTTGAAGGCTATACCGGAAAAAGACTATTCCGAATGTTTCGAGGACTGGAGAAAGCGTTGGAAAAAGTGCGTTTTATCGGATGGGGATTACTTTGAAGGGGATGAAATTGATTTGGAAGAATAAATAAAGAATTTATATTTTATAAATAAATTCACCTTACTTTTTGTTCACAGTGGTAAATCAAAAAACGACTGTCAACTATTCACAAAATGACGTCTTATCACTACGGAAAAAATAATTGTTTTTCGTCACTTCGAAATATTTGATATCTGAGGAATTTTAAAACAAATGTGGGTACCAAATTTCAGGGAACCGTCGCAGTTCCTCGTTTTGAAAGCATGTATCAAAACTCGTTCCCGTAGGGGAAAAGTTTCAGTTCGTTTATGTAATACTGTTTTCGGATCCCGTGTAATAAAATTAACCTCGACTATAGTTCGGTAATTTTCCCTGCTATCTCAGAGAAAACTATTTTCATTCAATGTCAACAGCATTTCAATGTTATTCGGTATTTTACTGAAACATTTTCAGAACGGTTAACCTCAAGGATTAATAAAATCTTTGACAGACAGTTTGTCGATGGACATCGGTCATTGAAAAATTTTGTAATTTAACCCATAATCTATTTGGAAGAGAATCAAACATAAAAAGCAAAGAACAGACATTTAGATATGTACTCGATGAGTTTGAAATTACCACGTTCTTCTTCCTCCCCTTATTACCTTTAATGAATCAGATCTTTCGGGAATAAGAGGGAAATGCTAGCAAACTCCGCACTATTCAAGCCTTCGGAGCTACTCAACATCTCCCCCCCCCCTTCCCATATCCGTCGAGCATGAATAATACACAACATGCGCTTATAATTTGACAAAATTAAGTGCTTTTTGTTTGTATATATGATGGTCCTGGCAACATAGCAGCTCTGTCTCTACATCTAATTAATATTAATTGATAATGTCACAACGTGTAAGTCTATTAACATCAATTTAATGTTGCAAACAAAAAGAGTGAAAGGAAAAATTTAATTTAACGTTTTAAAATCATAACTATTGAATTCCTTTTATTATTATTTTACTGTGTTTATGTGTGCCGATATTACACTTCTGATCATTTTATGGTTTCAGACTGGTTAAACACTCAATGTATCCTAGAGACAGACACTTCAGATTGCTCAAATGGCCGTCTACTTCCGTTAGTTTCGTTCTTGCTGTGCAGGTTTACCTCACGGGATCCACATTTGCCTTTCCTAACACAGCAAATTGTTTTAATTCACCATGATGCTATAAATACCAAACGTGTCTTGCAAGTAAAGTCAGAGAACTTCGGCTACAGGACTACAAGACGGCCTGATCTTCCAATGCTACAATTTTGGTTCCCGTTCTGCTCAAATAAACGTGTCTATTTAAACGAGTGGTTACTTTTGCTAATTAGAGAAACTTAATAAAGTACTGTTTATGAAGTTTAGCTAGGGAATAATAGGATGTATTTAGAAATTTCACCTTTGAGCATATAGAGACGCTAGTAATTGCTCTATTCAAACCGGTTGTAGCATGGAGCTGGGAATGCTGCGTTCCCACAGGAAAATCCTTCGGAATGGCGTGGGACAAGGACCAAGAGTGTGTCCTATCTGATACAGGTTTTCTAGGGTTTGTCCTGCAACAGTTTTCTGCGAATGCCTAATATGATTGTTAAACTATACCCTTGGCTACCTGGCTCTCCCTCCCGCATTCCCCATTTCTATACCTTACCATGCTGTTAAAGGAGAAAAAAACAGCATGCATGACACTAATGTAGCCTGTGACTGAAAAAATTCAATAATTTCAGGAATCTGAGAGTATATACTGGTCAATTCCCTGTCTGTTAGGATTATTTATATTTCAGTTTCATTATTATAGAATTTAGTCTGCTAGCATTATTCTTTTTGAGATATCTTCTATTGAAAGACCCAGCTATCCGACGTGTATCCAGTGTTCTACCATTTTGATTAGATTATATGATTTTCTAATAATAGGATGTAGTTATAAATTTCACCTTTGAGCATATAGACACATTAGTAATTGCTGTCTTCAAACTGCTTGAGGCATGGAGACGGGAATGCTGCTCACAGGAAAATCCTTCGGAATGGCGCGGGACAAGGACCAAGACTCTGTCATATCTGATACAGGTTTTCTAGGGTTTGTCCTGCATCAGTCTTCTGCGAATTCCTAATATTATTCTTAAACTCTACCCTGAGAAACCTGGTTAACCCTTTGGCTACCTTGCTGTCCCTCCCGCATCTCCCATTTCTATCCTTTACCATGCTATTAAAGGAGAGGAAAAAACATCATGGATGCCACAAATGTAACCTGTGACTGAAAAAATTCAATAATTTCAGGAATCTGAGAGTATATATTGGTTAATTCCCTGTTTTTTAAGGTGTATAGTCTATGTATAGGGTTATCCACATGGTGGAACCGCCCTATTTTAGCACAGGAAAAGGATTGAAAGGGGGGATACGGAAAGTTACACAAGGTAGCCAAGTGTTAACTAGGGCCGCCTGGCTATGGTTTAAGGATCCTACCCGGCATTCGCCTAAAAGTAATGCAGGGAAAACCTGCATCAGGTAGGTCGGGCATCGGGTAATTTCCCCACGCCCTTCCGATAGCGGGAGAAGATTTTTCTGTGGGGACGCAGCATTCCCTTCTCCGTACCTCGACCAGTTTAGGAGGCAGCTGGCCGACCGTTCCAATGGGAACAGCACACAACTCTTACCGTATTCCCAAACTCTGTGACCCTAGAACAAACACCTCTCAAAACAGGCCGAGGTGCCTCGGCTTGTGGGAACCTTAGTTAAAAAACGGAGAGAGGATAGTGCATCCCCAAAGGTAGCTCCTTCCTGTCTCTCCTACAAGGTTCTGCCTGCGAGAGAATAACCCTCACAGGTACTCCTGCGAGAGAATAGGCCTTGCAGGCATCTTTTTCTCTTAAACGTACAACTCTTTTTTTTTTAGGGTAACAGGCTACATGAGGGTAATCCACGTTGGGCAATTTCCCTTTAATAGCATAGGAAGGGATTGGAAAGGGGGGATGCGGAAGGGTAGTGGAAGGTAGCCAAGGGTTAACTAGGCCCCCCGGGGCTATATTTTAAGGATCCTACCCGGCATTCGCCTAAAAGTAATGTAGGGAAAACCCTAAAAAAACCTGCATCAGGTAGGTCGGGCATTGGGTACTTGTCCCACGCCCTTCCGATAGCGGGAGAGGAGTTTGCTGTGGGGACGCAGCATTCCCTTCTCCGTGCCTCGATCAGTTTAGGAGGCACCTGGCCGACAAACATGTCGTGCATTTTGTACTTGTCCAACGCCCTTCCGATGGCGGGAGAGGATGATTATTTATTTTTGTTTCATTATTATACAATTTAGTCTGCAAGATTTATTCCTTGTATGATATCTGCTATTAAATGCACAATTATCCACTGTTCAACCATTTTGATTATATTACATGATTTTCTTTTTTACGTATTTGTAGAACGAAATCTATTTTTTGCAAGTAAATACGTCACACAACGATCGCATCTGATATTAAATTAATTATTTATAATTTTAAATGGAGAAATGCCACGTATGTTTTAATAGTCACACGAGTAACAGTTGTATGATACTTCATAAATTAGTTTTACGGCCATTTTGTCACACCGTAGCTCAGAGGTACATGAAGCATAGCGACTAAAGGAGTCAGTTTGTTTTGTTGACAGTATGCTAGGGGCATATGCTAGGAATGTACGTCCCTGCGCGAGTTAATGAGTCTGCGGAGGAGGGTGCAAGGTAATTAATTGAATCAATAAACCCTCCCTCTGCCGGCGCAGAGGGTGAGGCGACGCATATGATGCAACGGCGGCCCAATGATTTACACTCAATTATATGGCGAGTAGTCTCCCTCAGATCGCTAACTTAATATTTGCTTATCTGTTAGCGAGGGCATGATCCCTCGCCTTGCGTGACGCCCGCGCGTGCCAGACCCTGAGCCGCGACAAATGGGCTCTAAACGCCAGCACACGGCAACACCAGCAAGCCACGACTAATTGGAGAGGAGAGGGCGCACGAGCTTCGTGAGCCGCCCGACGTCGGAAAAGAAGTGAGATTTTAGTGGACGAGGGCTGTTCAAAATAAAATGGCGAACCCGTGTTAACAACTGTAACACGAAAGGGACTCGTCAGTCTTGGGCAGACCAGCGAAGAAGAGCGCTGAGAGCCCGTCCAAAATGTTCCGTACCGTTTAAACGAATCGTAACCTTTGGACAACAGCATGTTAAGAGTACACGAGATTCAACAGGCTTTTCGGAGAAGATACCATAAAATCCCATTCTCCACCTATGATCCACACTTTCTAGGCCAAACACCATATTCCCTGCGACACATACGTGGATCTGGATTGGTTGTCGGCTATACACAACGTCAAATTCCATTAAAAAGCAAATTAAAATCGTGCATGAAACACGCGGACAATACTAAAGTTGCGGTCCATCAATGTTTTAAAAAGGGCCTGACAACGGCCTTTACTTTTGTAAAGATAACAATCATTTAATGTTGTTTGAATACGTGCTATTTAATAAGAAAGGCAGCCAATTCAGACAAAAAAAAGTGATAATATAAATACCACACAACGTTTCTGGGATCCTTGTCACTTTCCTCAGGTGCGAAGAAGAGCCTAGAGCGACACAACTGCACTCGTCAGTTGGCAAAACTCAAAAGCTTTTACACGTTGTGTGGTATTTATATTATCACTTTTTTTTGTCTGAATTGGATATATTTCTTATTAATTATTTTCAATCAATCGTAATTTTTTTTCCAATTTTATTTTTCACTAGCTGGGTGCCCGGCGTTGCTCGTGTACTTATTTATATAAACTCGAAAAAGTATTTAATTGAATACTTAAATATATTCCTTGAGTATTTCAGGATATAATTGTCAATTGTCACTCAGTCTTCATACATTACGAAATATTACATTGATGAAATTGTTAGCTAGACTCACAACTAATATAGCGCGAAAATTAACTTACATTTTCCGCAAGGATGGTAAAGTAATTCGTAATCTTCTTTATTACCATTCGATGGAGTATTGCTGTATAAAATTATACTTTTTATTTAAAGAACATATTTCTGCTTTATTTCATTCCTAATAAAGGAAATATTTCCTTTGTTCGTTGCGTAGTAACGTCTTTCTCTCGCGTGACGTCATTGTCTCTTGGCGCGCAGTAATTTAATATTTAATGATCACCGTTTTTAATTATAATTCTTTCCACATGTATGCTAGGCGTTTCTCACCCCCACAGTACCGGTTCTCGATTTTGGCAGAATACGTATACCAATTTTTGTTGCATTCTGTCCACGCGATAAAATTTGTATAAAGAACAACGTAAATACATACATACATACATACATACAAATATACATCCTTTTTTATTATATAGATTTAAAATGTTATTTAACCTACACAAAATTTTATATTTATATTTTTAATTTTACGTCTATTTTTAATTATATAAAATAAGAGGTAGATTACAACTCTTATACAGTCTTATACAGTCTCAATTTTCTGTTGCACCTTAAAAATATAATTTATTACATGTTAAAATAATTTTATTTGTTTAGGGAGTGAAATTACAGATGTTTATGGCCAAATGGACATCAACATTCATTTAACTTCCTATGTAAGTATAAAACGTATATTACGGCAAATAACAGACAGTTTATTAAAAAAAAGTCAAATTAATATTTTATTATTATTTCATAAAAATGTAGTTTAAAACTGTAACTGATTATTCTGTATAAACCGTCTGTTATTGGTCATAAACTACGTTTTATTTGATAAAAAATATTATGGTTTTATGTTTAATATTACGACCCACTGGATTTTTGTCAGTCACCTGTATACATATTGTAATATACAAATGGAAAGGCTTTTATTAAATGAAAGAATTAATTATTCACAAACAAAATATTTATTTTGTGGCAATCATTTAAAAATTACAAAGTTAAAATATTCAATTTCTTCAGGGTCCTCACTGGGTTTGATAATGGACACATCAATTATATTTATTATCTTATTAACAAACAAATCACAATTAAAAGAAAAGAAATTTACTTGACCATTAAACTAGAACGAAATTTAAAATGAGAACGAGATTAAGAAATAAAATATTAGAACTAATTAACAATTTAACCGGAGAACGAAATCTGACATCTATCTTTCAATTACGTTTACATAATTAATCATTTTGTAATTTGTTACTCACATCTGCCCAGCATTCCAGCATACCTTTCATTTTCGAAATACACTTTTACAGGATTTTACACTTACTCTAAACTCACAGATTTTACACTGATTCTAATCCAAAATTTTATATGATGTCAGGAACTCGGATGATCCTTCCCTTTGTTGTCAGCTACCTGTTGACTGCTTGCCTTAGGCGAATTCCTTGGTCTGTAGATTTGCCAGTCTTTCCTGCATTGGACTCAAACTGAAAATTTTACTATTTCTGGTCGGTTATGGACACAAAACTGCTTTCACTTAGCAAGTTTCAACGTTATGCTCTCGTGAATGTTTTACTTTGTCCTCAGAAATGTCCAGACACCAACTAACTCTGTTAAATCCTAATTGCCGATCCTGTTGAATTCTCCTCCAGCGAACAGTTATACCTTGACTATGTATTTCCGTGAACTCTACTCTTCAATTTTTTTCCGCGGACTCTCACAATATCTTCCTGCGAACTGAACTCCTCAATGTTTCCTGCGAACTGACTCGTAGTCTCGCATTTTACCGCGCAATATTGGGACCTTCCGACAAAGGAACAGAGCTGGGCTCCATTGTTGCTATGTTCTGGACCGCTGTTACAAAGTATTTCTCAATCAATTTAAATTATTATGTTGAAACAATTAATGTCCTAATTAATTGGCATTACAATATAAACATTTTGTAATAAATTTCTCCAAAAAACATTAATTATTTTTAAATTGCCGACCTGCTGTGGTGTAGTGGTCAGCGTCATTGCCCCACATCACAGAGGTCCCGGGTTCGAAACTCGGCGTCGGTTTGGATGTTTTGTTTGTTTCCACCATCATCAACAGAGAACCTTTCACTGGAAAGTTTCCTGCCAACGTCAGTAAAAACAGGACATTTCTGTTCCTAAGCCAGCGCATTGACTAACGGATATTCGATTCTGATTGTCAATTAGAGTTTTAGGGTCTTTAGACATATCATATATGTAATAAAAAATATACATTAATATATCAAATTTATATATTATTTAACTACGATTTAAAATTTGTTATTAACAAATTCGGAAAGAAAAATCTAGACCAGAGGACGAATCCGCACTAACCACAGCTATCTTCATATTTTTCCAATTTCCTTAATTAATTTTGGTTAGATGAACCGCCAGTTTATTAGTCAGAAAAAAATTATTATCAAAATTAATACGTTATTTTTAACAAACACATAGTTTCATTTTAAAAATAAGTCAGATTATTATCATTAATATGAATCGAAACACTTAATTAGTAGTAGAATTACTAAATGCGTCCAGAATTTTCGCATCCAATTATTAGAGTTGATTTTACCCTTTCCCTGAATTTTCTTTCTCTTGTAAACGTTGGAGTATTTCATAATTCTCTTCAGTTTTGGCTTATCCCCTTGCCCTTGATTATTTCCTCTGTTTAGCTCAAACCAATTTTAGTTTATTCTTCTTGTTGCCTCGTCGGTGTTCTCTGATGTTTCCATAGCCGACTTCTTTTGTTGATTTTTTCGTTTCCCCTTTGTGTTCTTCTGACTTCCAATAATGTACCTCCTACACCGTTTCCAACAAATTTCGGTACTAAATAAAGACCAACATGTAAAAAAAAATTTAAAGGCGACGGCACCGAGCGGAACCACATACCTCGCTCGTTGTTCTCATGTTTCTTATGACGAGTTTCACTCGGTAATGCTTGAATTTGGAATTTGCTGATAAACCATGAATTTCTGACTCGCACTCGAGGGCGGGGTGGAATTCTCCGTGGGGCGCAATATTAATTGTCTGAAACAAGTTCATTACGGGCGCACGCCAGCAACACTTGGCGAGGCCATAAAGAGTAATTAGGATTCAACGGCGCGTCCGCTATCGAGTCGCTCTACGGCCATGTGCGGTCCCATAAAGAATTACGTGTCGGCCTTTCGTGCCAACATGTGGCTTCCGCCTGGATTCATATTAACCCAGGGACGCTCTTCTCCTAAATGCTACATGCGCTCCACTCGCCTCGGCTCGACGACACTTTAATTCAAGCGGAAAAATAAATTGAACATGACACCTGGCCGAAAAAAACACACTTCTAATCTTAACTTATTACATTATTGAGTTTTACATTTTCGCTTCAACACGGTCGCCGCGAAACTACTTTTTTTTCCTGTTTTGTGGAGGTTCTTTTAGCTCTACGTAAAAAATTAAAATATGGCTACTGTAAAAGAAAGTACAGTGTAAGGTAAAATTTTTATAACTAAATTAGAAAAAGAGGCAACATTTTATAAAATTAAAATAATAAAATTTCAATATGCTCCATGAAATGCGGAACAGACATCCCGCATTTTATGTTTTAACTAAATATGATAAAGTACGTATTAGGAAATAAAAAAGATAAAACTCAAAAAAGGGTAATAAAAATATGAAATTGCGGGCTCCTTGCCTACAAATTAAACTGTGGACCATAGACACAAAGCGCGATTGAACAGAACCCGGGGTTCTTCTTCGGTCATTGCATAGAGATTTTCTGTGAAGTATTCTAAAATGTAAGTTAGGAATAACAGAAAATGCATATCGCTGAGTAGGAGAAATAAACTCAAAAACTTATTGAAAAATATATTTAAGATACGATAAAAAAGGAAGTCGTTCAGTTCACACAGACACCATTTCCTTGACTGTTTTATGGGGTGTATTTCTACAGTTTAAATGCAGAAAACGAAAAAAAAAACTTAATCTGGTTTCGTTTCCTGTAAAGTAGATTTAATTCCGAAACTATTACGTCTCAAACAGAAAAGGAAAGAATTCACTTGAAAAGTCGTAATAAAGAAATTTTTTATTTAATTTTAGCAGATATTGTATCGTCATATTTAATAGGCTCTTTCGAAAACCTTGACTTTAATTCTGTTGAATGATTCCAGATGTGTGCAGAAATAATAATAATAATATCATGTAGTTATTATTTACCACTGTGATCAAAACGTAAGCTGAAATTATCAGTTAAACTCCCAGGTATTAGGAAGGCAGGTAAAATTTTTTTCCTAGGTTGGTAGGACAGTCTATTTGTCAAACGTCTGTTTGTTAAAAGGTTTAATTATCTCCGAGTGACACGTGTTTTTGTAAACAACCAAAAGTAAATTTTTCGATTTTTGCAATGACTGATTTTGTTGATCAAAGAACTTGCATCAAATTTTGTTTGCGGAACGAATATTCTTGTGCGAACACGTTGAAAATGTTGCGGAAGGCCTTTGGTGATCAAACTATGGCACAAAAAACGTTTATAAGTGGTACAACGAGTTGAAAGACGGCCGAGAACGCGTTGAAGACGACCCGCGCTCTGGACGACCATCAACGTCTACCGACGAGAGCCACGTCCAAAAAATCAAAGATTTGGTGTTTAAAAATCGTCGATGGACAATTAGAGATCTCGCTGATAGTGTTGGAATATCATTTAGCTCAGCCCAAACCATTTTGAAGAATGTTTTGTGTCTCACACCCGTCAAGTCTCGATTGGTGCCAAAATCGCCCAATTTTTTGGAAAAAAAACCCGTCGCGTTGATGTGTGTGAAACTTTGCTCTCTGACTATCAGGACCACTTGAAATGCATCATTACTGGAGACGAGACTTGGATTTACGCATACGACCTTGAAACCACCGACCAATCTAGCGAATATCGTGCAAAAGGTGAAGCAAGACCGAAAAGACCACGGCAAAGTCGATCGAAAATCAAGGTCATGTTGACAGTTTTCTTTGATTATCGTGGTGTGGTGTACTATTAATTCCTTCCGCCGGGCCAAACTGTCAAAAAAGAATATTATTTGAGCGTTATGCGTCGTTTGCGTGAAGCTATTCGTCTGGAACGGCCGGAATTATGGGCTAAGAAGTCTTGGTTCCTTTATCACGATAATGCACCATGTCATACTGCATTGGTTCTTCGCGACTTTTTTGCCAAAAATTCGACTCATATCGTTCCGCAACCACCGTATTCGCCTGATTTGGCTCCGTGCGACTTCTGGCTATTCAGCAAACTCAAAAGGCCAATGCAGGGACGCCGTTTTGACTCGCTTGAGGAGATAAAAACCGAATCGAAGAAGGTCTTGAAGGCTATACCGGAAAAATACTATTCCGACTGTTTCGAGGACTGGAAAAGCGTTGGAAAAAGTGCGTTTTATCGGACGGGGATTACTTTGAAGTGGATGAAAATGATTTGGAAGAATAAATAAATAATTTATATTTTATAAATAAATTCACCTTACATTTTGTTTACAGTGGTATAATACCCTAAGAAATTATACTGCTGTTAAAGAAACTAAATTTTTTTTAATTTAATTACTTTCTTTGGAACGTGTATTGGTACAATTTTCAGAACATTTATTGACTAATAAATGTAATTGTCTAGGCATTTATCGAACAAGAGAGGCGAAGCAATTATTCGGTTGCGTCTTTTTAAAATATTCCAACAGTTTAAAGTTGTACAAGGAGTTTATTAAATATAGTAATATTATTAAAATGGATTTCTTTCAGTGTTGCATTGTCTATAAAAGTAGATTTTATTTCTTTCATTTAAATTGCTTTTAAATAGATCGGAAAAAGATGAGTTCTGTTTATCACAAAAAGTTATAGGTACTATCGCGCAATAATAAGAATGGCTAATTTTTTAAAAGTCCCCAGCATGTTTTCGAAGAAACAACAGGTGAAGCCATTTAGATTACGTGTGCCACTCTTACGGATACCACCATTCTGTATAGATATATTTTTCAGTGTCTTAGAGGGGGAAAACACTTCAACACTTCGACATAATGTATCGGGAAGGTACTTAAAAAACAAACGCTATTAAAAGTTTATAATTGCCATCTAATCTAAATTGGACTGTCATGAATGCTACATAGAACAGACAGAACAAGCTTTAAAAACTCTGATTAAAGAACTCTTTTATAACTTTAACATCCTCCTCAAAAGCATTCAGCTTTGATAAACATGTTTATAATATTAATCGATCACAATATTCATTGGGTTAATATTAAAATTTTGGATTAAGAGAACTAATTCTTTTCGATATTCAGTGAAATGTTACACATTTACTCAAATAATAAACTGTTAAAAATGACACAAAATTTTATCGTATGATACTATATCATAGTAATGAAATTTTGTATTATAGAAAAAAATATATGTATTTTAATGAGTATGTAGATTATAAATTTAAATCGTAATCCGTTAACAAATATCTTCTTTTAATGTTCAAAAAATTCAATTTATGATTAACAGTTTCTTAACTTTACGTTATTCTTTTTCACTTCGACGGCATGCAATCCAAAGACGTATAATATTTTAAATTACAATATTTAAATTTAAACATTGATTATTGTCTTTTTTTATTCTAGAATGTCGAAGAAATAAATGTACATCATTGAATGGAAATTTCATATTTAAATATCTCTTAATTAATACCTGAACAGGTTTTACCGTAAGGACGAAACGTAGTTTTTCAGTACGAATAATTTGTAATTTCTCTACAAAAATATTTTAATTTCACTTACTTGGCCATTAATATTTATATTACCTTCTAACCGGTTCTTCAGGAGAAAATTCCGTATATAAACGGAGACAACTGACAGATAGTGAAATATAGCTTCTGTACTTAATGGTATAATTAATCTGAAACACAATAGCAAAGAGAATTAAGGCGAATTTCTTTAACTTAATTTCTTGAAAATTCAAAGACACACTCATAAAACATTTTGAAATTAGTAATCCCGGATTTCTTAGATTTATGATTAAATACACAAATTAAATCATAATGGCGATGTTATAAACATAAATGAGCATTCTGTAAAGTGATTCTGCCGTAAATTAATTTTATACTCCCAGTGCATACACCTGCACTTCCACTGATCATAAACTGCAACAGTAGCATGTGGTGTTTTAAAAAATTAACTAATGAAAAGAATGATCGCGAAATAAAGTATTTCCTATGGCCAGATGTTGGGGGGTCGAACCAATAAGTTGTCCGCCAAGGATTTATTGCTCTTACTTTCTATTAGATTTATACAAGGGGAAGCGCTTTAATTGTTTCAGCATCTGCAGGCCAAAGTTGATGTTCTGACGTTAATGGCTATATGTCATCCTACAGAATAAACTTCTCCGCTGCGTAATATCAATTTTAACGTTCTAAAACGACTTCTTCTGAATTGTGTGTAGCGTGTTTTCAAGCAGACATATTGACGGGTATCGTATTCTCTTTTACTTAAACGAAATTTATTATATGCAATAAATTTGAATTTTATGAAATATTACTATGGCTAAACAACAATGGGGCAACCGCTTGGTTTATAAACTTAGCACATGTGATGATACATTTTTGAAGACATAATTAAGAGACTATCTTAAATATTTTTAACATAAACAATGTTTTTCGTTGTATAGGCAGTTAAATACGTGACACTATAGTCTTTTTTTAAAAATATAGCCTTTATGTGTCTCAATTATTACATTTATCGACATAATGCAAAATTTTTGGCTACTTACTATCCCCGTCCTGTTGTTTATTTCTTCTTCTGAGCTTTCCGAAATCAAAATAAAATCTTTTGTTAGTGACAAAAAAATTAAAATCATGATGTTTTCGACAGCTTTATTAATTAATCCAAATAACGTTTTTTATTTTAAGCACCCTCTTCTTGGTAACAACTCATTGAATCTTGTCTTAATTTTTTAAATAATTATGCTACGTACAAGACGCCCCAAAAGTAAGTCCTTATTTTCCAGATTGGCGTTCTATAAAACTGAAGACTATTTATGTTTAATATATTTGAACATTTTTCAAATTTAACAGCCCTGTCGCAGGACTAAAACAAGTGAAATATTTCAAATAAAATTTAATAAACTCCGAATTACAGTACATAATGAGATAGAAACAGGTCGACCAAGGATAGACCCTAACAAAATTGAACTACTTCGACAGTTAAATTTACGTATTATCTGATATATTAATAAATTAATACGAATGTGTGGCTAATCAAGTCAGAAATAATTTTATTAAAGAATTTAATATTACTTTTAATAATATAACATTTACAATGAACCTATTTCTCAATTATAAAATACAGAACGTTGTTAATATTATTATAATTTCAATGAAATCATTTCTAAATTTCATTATTAGATGTTCCATTTAAGTATGATTAAATAAATTATTCACATAACTCTTAAATTCAACCATTAATTATGTAATTCATCTAATTTAAATATTTTTACTTTCTACAAAACCTGAATATTTCTCAAACATTAGGGATGAAACTTTGTGTATTTTATTAATTACTAATAATTTCATGGCAAATTTTATATTATTAAATGTGATATTAACATCAATGATCGATTATTTAATACGATTGTTGCTGACTTGATTGGGCACACATAATTTTTCATATTGACAATTATTCCAAAATTGAATTAAAAACATGTGGTAGGGAGACCACCATGAAAATTGACATGCTTAAGAAAACTTTTCTCGGAGTCTGGCGCTCAATACTCATTAGGGAGTATTTATACATTCAATTACTGCATTTTCATCATGAAGAAGAAATGTCTCAGAATAGAAAACTTTAATATCATCTAAAACACGATCATAAATACACTTTATTGAATTCACAGGGAAAATGACGACGCAGAATTTCGCTGGACCGTCGTGATTATTAGACGCAAACAGGATGGAAATACGAGTTCAGGTCTTACCGGGGTGCACCTTGAATAAACAATGTTTGTAGCGTAGCGTATGTTGTTTTAATGTCTTCAATGGGATTAATTTTTTACCATATAAATGCATTCTTCTGTAAATGTGTATGCGTATGTGTATATGGGCATGATATAGAAAGGATCATGCAGAGACCAACGCAGCACATGACAGTAACAGTGTTACACAATTTTTTTCAGGTTGAACTATTATAGTCATTATAAGTACGCAAGTATTTTATGTAATAATTACAACAAAAAATAGAACACTTCAAATAATGTCTCTGAATTAAAAAAAAAATCTTTCTCTATCTGAGAAACTCGATATTAGTGTCAACACTCAAAGTAAAAAATGATAACAGATTTATATGGCCAGTATTTCATCTCTTAAGTCACATAGTTGTTCTATACGTTCTTTAGGCTGAAGGACCGAAGAAGCAGCAGTTCTTTCCTTCGTTTCAACATGCTTGTACTTTTTTGTGTGAATATATAGAATCAAAATACTTGTCAAAAGTCCACAGCCATTCTACGCTTGTATGTGAAATGAACACACACAGAAGCTTAGATGGTTGTTCCACCTGCTTCCGTCTCCACAATGAGATAAAACAACAAATTACCTTGATGTACGGAATAGCAGCGACTTTAGTGTACGGCAGCACGCATACGGAAGCTTAAAAGCGAATAGAGTGATTATCTTCTAAATACACAAAATAGGAAGATATAAAAAATGAGCAAAGTTAATTACGTGAAATAACATCACCAAAAAACTCCACCACACGTAAGCTCTTAAAATGATAACAAAATGGCATCGTTACGTGCACGCGACGTGCGCAGAGTAAACAAAAGGGCCGTGTGGGAAGGGTGATCCTCGTTGCGTGCGGCCCTCTAGGACCGTTCCTTCCGGTCTTAACGCTTCCCGTGTCAGATACAAATTGAAACAGTAAGTAAACATCAGTCGTGGGTCCGCAGAAATTTCGTCCACTATCCTACTAAGCTTGTGGGAGAAAGGAACCGAAATTTGCAGCTCCTAATCAACAGATTTATAAATAGGTAAGCCCGTTGTTCAATTTTTATCATTCTAATCTGTACCGTATTATATCGCTTGCGATTTGAGTATGATTTCATCCAAACTATACACTACATGATGACACTAATCAAGGATTTAAAATTTGAATATAGGTAACGCTAACATACAGGCATGCAAAAAATTGGAAACATCTAATGAATAAAATAGACTTTGTGTGTGTTTTTAATTTATTTTAACAAATAATTGACAACATGAAGTAATAAATAGAATTTAAGTGTAACCATACTCAGTTACAACCATCTATCTATATAACAAAAAAAGGATGTATGTTTGTATGTATGTATTTAGTATTTCTATACAAATTTAAACGCGTGGACAGATTACAACAAAAATTGGTACACATATTCTTCAAAATTCGAGAAACGGTACTGTGGGGTGTGGGGGTGAAAACCCCCTAGCATAAAAGTGGAAAAATATATAATTGAAAAACGTAATATTTTTTTAATGACTGCGCGCCAAGAGACCATGACGTCACGCGATAGAAAGACGTTACTACGCTACGAACGAACAAAATAGTTCCTTTTTCCGTAACGAAATAATGCAGATATATTTTTATTGAATAAAAAGTATCATTTTATCCAGCAATACTTCATCGAATGATAATTAAAAAACAATATGAAATACTTTACGTTCATTAAGCAAAATGAAAGTTAATTTTCGTGCCATCTTAGTTGAGTCCAGTATGGCGTTTACATTGTGAATGTAGCTAAGAATTTCATCAATTTAATCTTTCGTGATTTCTGAAGACTGAGGGACAATTATATCCTGCAATACTCTATGAGTATTCTATTCGTAAAGAAATTCTGAGGCATGTTTGTTGGGATTGATGAAATAAAATTCACTGTATTAATAAAGCACTATCGGTCGAAAGAGCGTATGGAACTTGGAACAACACTTCTTGATTAAAGACTAATATAAAATTAAATTTTTTTTCGGGTTTTTACAAATAAGTAGACGAGCAACGCTGAACACCCAGCTAGTATAATAATAAAAATTTAATATGAACATACATCTATGTGTATTACTGAATCTAAACACTTTCAAGACACTATTATTGAAGTAGTAGGAATAAAAGATAAAATTAAAACTGTAAAATTCTCACACCTTATATCATTTGAACGCATCATTCACGTCGACTCTGACCACATGATCCATACGGTGCTGTGTCTGCCGTGGGTGGCCTGGCATACTCAATACTACCTACAGTATTAATTATGAACTCTTATTAATATCTGAATACTGAATACAAAGTCAAACTGATTTTAGGCAACGAATCAAACACACAAATAAAAATTAAAGAAGAAATATTACACATTTGGAAATGAAGACGGAACACATCAAGTAAAGGGAGGTCTTCGAACTCCTACCTAACAGATTACAGTTACGACACTTAAACCCAATCGACGGTCTCATACATTTTCTAACCGATCATGGTCCATACGGACAATATCTGGAAAGAATAAATTGCAGACCAGACAATCGATGTGCCTGTGGAGAGATAGGAACACCGGAACGCGCGGTACTGGATTGCGCCAATTATGACTTAGACTAGACAATAAGGGATACCTTAGGAAGAGAGAGGCTATGGGAAGTAATTAGAACCCCGCCACTCTCCGCGACGACTCTAGAAGACCTGACAAATCAGGTATCTGCGATAGAATTATCAAAATACAGAACCCTAGGAACACAGACGCTTCTAAAGACAGACTATTATAAAAGACAGTATTAATATAATTAATAACAATAATGTAAATAAATGAATACATCATAAATCTCCATGTTCTCGTCATCGGACCGGACTCCCAAATCCTGGAACCGGATGCGTATAAAGATCAAAATATCACAATGTATAAACTAAACAACATTAAATGGAACGTAAACTATAGCATAGAAATTTTAATCAAATAAAAACAAGTAAATAAATAATCCAAAACAAAATACATAATACAAATTATGTGACACCCAAATTATATAACAATAATAATTTCCTTAATAATACTAAAAGTATAATTAACAAGAAGGATAATATATAGCCAATAAAACTCAGGAGACTAACGATCATCCAAATACTCGACCGACTCTTCACGGAGATCCGGAAACGTGAATCGTAACCGGAAAACCGTAGTTGTTTGACAAACAAAATGTATAGAAGTGGAAAGGCTGGAAGGATGGAATGGGTTTGGCTCCCAACCTTCCTAAGAAGGATCACATGACAAGGAAATTTTGAAGGTTTTCCTCCTGCTTCTCCGCGTAGAAAAACATATTACTTCTATTCGTATAAAAAATATATAACAGTTACAACCTTACATGCTCAAAGTGATTTTGTTACTGTTTTCATTGTTAATGTTCAAGTATTCGTGGAAATTCATATCACATTATATTTATACATATTTATAATCAAACATATATGTAAAACATAAAATTTAATCAAAAGATGAAACATTGACAAAAAAACTACCGTTATATCATCTATAAGACGGGCCAATAAAGTAATTTTAAAAAATCTGAATACTTCTTGACAACGTACTATCTTACATCCTACGATTTTAGAACCAGTTATATATATATATATATATATTGTAATAATCACACCGGTAATAATTTAATTTATTTAATTTTTAAAGAATTCGAGCCCCACGTTGTGGTAGCCATTTATGTAATAATCAACCGGTTGGCTTTAATTAATTTAACGGAATGATTAAATATTATAGGTTAATATAAATTAAAAACTTATTAACAATTAACAAACAAAAATATTTATTTTATTTTGTGGCAATAAAAGATAATTACAAACAAAATTTGAGATCTGTTCTCTCAGGGCCTTTACTGGGTTTGATAATGAACACCAAAAAAATTATTTAAAATCATTTTAACAAAACAGTACACAATTTACCAAAACAATATGTCGATATAATGAAAGAAATAAAAAAAGTAAAGAAATTAACTTTGATTGACAATTAAAAGTGAACGAAATCTGACTTTATCCTTTAATTATCGTTTACAATATTATTCAAAATTATGTTACTTACGGACCGTCGGTCTGGTACCAAAACAAACAATTTTACCTCGTTCGGACACTTTTACACTCTTTAATTATTTAATATCAGGCCTTGGTTTTCACTGATTCTACACTTCACTTTAATTTTTGGCAAGATTGGCTGTATTCCGTTGACTGCTCCGCTCCACAATAATTTGCCAATGTTCTCCTGGATTAATTTCTCCACGAAGATTTTGGAAAGTTCTATTCTGACGAAAACTGCTCTTACTTTCCAATATTTACGCTGCAATACTTCCGTGAATGTTATCTTTGTATTAATTCACAACTTTAACTAGTTATACATTAACGATGTCTAGTCTCTGCTCAAGTTTTATTACTTGTTCTGCTCCTCGTAATGTTTCTCCGCCAACTAACTATCTTAGTGCTCTCGAGTTTGAGCGCGCATTTTTATTTCGGTATTTTCTCAAAGCAACAGAGCTCAGCGCTATTGTTGCTCTGCTCACCTTATCGCTATAATGGATTTATCAAACAATTCAAATTTTATGTCCAAACAATTAATGGCCTAATTAACTATTGCTACAATATATATATATATATATATATATATTTATAATCAAACATATATGTAAAAAATATAAAATGTAATAAAAAGATAAAACATTGATTAAAAACAACCGTTATATTATTTATAACACAGACCAATAAAGTTGTTATAATTTTAAAAAATCTTAATACTTCTTGATAACAGCTTGCATCCTACAATCCTGCAATAAAGTTGTTATAATTTTAAAAACTTTGAATACTTCTTGATAACATCTTGCATCCTACGATTTTAGAACCAGTATTCCTCTACAAAAATGCCGAGGTTACCAAACTGAAACTATCAATTAGGGGAGGGTGATTTAATTGAAAGTCTCCAGCCTTGAATAATAATAAGCATTCTCGTCTTTGTCTCGCCATCTATCAATTATTGCTTCACTGCTGAAAGGTACCGTGTGTAAGTCACTGTTGCTCGCTTTCAGTAAGGCATCGACGGTCAACGGGTGTCGTAACGATATAAGCCACAAAAACCTATTCAAATTTAAACCTAGGACTCGGAAAAAAGAAAGAAACAATTTGATAGCTTTAAGAAACGAAATTAAAAATTATTGTAACTAGAGAAAAATAGTTAGTGGTCTCAAAATACAATGCTCAGTCGTCCACTGGCCTGGAATTGTATCGGGAGTAGGCTGGAGCTCAGTTTAACTCGAATCTTTGCTACGGTAACTTAGTAGTGTAAAAAATATTTTGAAATCTCTGACGCATGGAAGCATATTGCGTTCACTTCAGGAATGTTTTACGTCAAAATCTCATCCGTAAAAGTTAAGGGACGAAACGTGCAGGGTGTGGTAAAAGGAGCTTGCCGCTGTCTTTATATCCGGTTCGTGGAAATATAACAAATGAAAATTTTTACGTCTAATTGAAAATAATTAAGAAGAAAGATAGCCAATACAGACAAGAAAGGTAATATAAGTACCACACGACTTGTTTCAGGTCAGTGGACGACTGCGCATCGTATTTTGAGACCACTAGCTATTTTTCTCCAGTTAAAATAATTTATACTTTGTTTCTTAAATCAATCAAATGGTTTCCTTCGTGTGGTATTTATATTATCCTTTTTTTTGTCTGTATTTGCTATATTTCTTGTTCAAATATAACAAATGTTTTTTTTTAATAAATATGGTAGCGTTACAGCAGCTTTGCTCCACGACGCCCCCTGACGACAATATTCTCCTCCCGATTCTCCTTCTGCGCAACTCGTACGACTTGCTATATCTATCGGCTGAAATAATTATTATTCTAGCGGAGGTTTCATATTGTCTCTAATAAATCATCGATTATTATATGTATTTCTTCTATTGGTTCATATATTTTAAGTTCTAGTACTGAATTAATTTAATGAGTAGGAACGGAATGAGACCTGTTAGACGTACAGTTGTTGTAAGAATTTGCGTCCGGGTTATTGTTTTGAGGAGAGGCAGAGGCGAGATTAGCGGCGGAATAATTTTGCCGTAATTTCTTGCCGGGTGTGCAGTCTTGCCAACGATACTGTTAAGACTGGCGCAGAGCGCTGCTGCTGTATCAAAGAGGGTCGCAGCGCTTCAGTAACACGATCACTAGGCGCTTTGTCGGAAATTGGCTTTACGAAAAGGGATCCATCCCAGCCAGGGTGGAGGTAATAGCGAGTTAGTGGAAAAACAATTTTCTCGGTCAAATAATGACGTGAGCGGATCCCGTTAACACAAGCCCCCTTCGCCTTTGCAGTCTGTTTATCAGGCCCGTCTCTCTATCTCTCCTTGCCGACTCTCTCTTTGACACCCGGCCGTCGCTTCGCGTCGCGTCGCGTCACGTCGCGGCGCTAATGGCTGGCACACAAGCCCAAGCAACTGAATAGCTACCACATCGACTGACCGCAACTTAAAGCTGCTCATACTAAAAACAAAGGGAATCAACTTTGCTCATAATTGCCCAAGTGAAACAGTTGGACTATAAATGTACAGAATTTATTTTCGTTGCTACTTCGGCGGAAGGTCTCATTTTATAAGAGCAGTACGAGAAGTATATATTTTCGTGAAAGAGATTTGACATATCCGTACAAAATCAGAAGAAACTCACAGTAAACGGGACGACGTTTCTGTGTTTTTATAATAGCGATTGGCGATCAGCTCGTGACATAATTTAAATTCTCGATGGAAAAAAAGAATACAGTGATCATTATCTACCCATTCTATGATCCGATTTTTATTTGGAGCGGTGAATCAAACGCTCACTGAAACCCCACACTCCACTGTCCGATCAGAGCCGAATTAAGGGAACACGACAATTTTCAAATTTAGAGAATATTTGAATTTTCTTAAATTTAATTAATTAACGAAGTTTTTTTTACAAATATTTAAAAACATTTTATTCTATACAACTCCGTTTGAGTACCACTTTCATTACGTTTATTATTATATATAACTAAAAACACACTGTGAAACTTGAAAAAGGTACTAATACGTCGTTGCCTGAATACGTTACTTGAAAACGTCTGAAAAAATGTCTTTAATTTATTTGATTTTGTATTATTAATAATACAATAATAAATATGCAAACAATAAAATTATTTAAATTTTTTTAATCTTGTTCTTTATATTACGTTTTGTTTTAAATAAATTACTGTGAACTTAAAACATATATATATATTGATTATTTCTGAGTTATATTAAAAAACTATAGTTACATTGGAATATTTTGAGAACACTAAACCACAGATTAAGTATCGTAACGCAAAATACTTTAATTTCTTTCATATTCCTCAAATAAAGTAAAATAAATAAAAGAATAAAATTGTTAGTTCTTTTTAGGCACCGTCTATTTCTTATTATATATTTTTATTGTTAATTTATTATGTATGTCTCAATATTCTTGGTCAAAAACTTTAAAGCGAAATAAATGTAAAAAAACCAGTTAAAATTCGAATGAGATGGCGGTTATGATCGGAAACATGTGAAATTATTTAAATTGTATATACTATTTATGTCAAATTTTTGTTTTTATTATAATACGACCAATAATAAAATTTATGTAATATTTTTTATGTTATATACGAAAAAAAATTAAAATTATTTAATAAATTTTAGTATTAAACAATAAATTATATATGAGAAGAGACCAGATCCGGGCACTCCAAATCAACGCACTGCATCATATTTTTCTAACAGACCTCTCCAATCTGTGATCTCTGCAATACTGTCAGAACGTGATAAAAACATACCGAAAAAAAACAAATTCGCCGTATCCTTGCAGACGACATCCTTAACTTGATCATCCACTCATCTGAATATAAAAAAAGAATACTCAAGTCGTTGACAACGCTTAAATGTTACGAAGATATAAAATCAACTATGAATTATCAAAATAATTCAATTGTAACATAAGTAAATCCTTAAATAAAGCTATTATATATATAATAGCTTTATTTAAGTATATATATATATATTGTAGTGCCAATTAATTAAACATTAATTGTGTAATTGATAATCTGAATTGTTAGAGAAACATTCTTGACGGTGGTACCGAACACATAACAGAGCAACAATGAAGGAGAGTATTTTTTTTCTTTGTTGAAAGAAGGAATGCGCGCTCAAAAATTACGAGACGAGCGCAGTTGGAAATCAGAGGTGAGAGCATTGAGTTGGGGCAATCAAGTACAGCTCGTACTAAAAGTAGACGAGATATTATTTTAACAAAAAGTTCAGTTCGCATTGAGTTGGCTGGAAGCGATCGAGTGGTCGTAAAAGAACTTTGTGAAAATTGGAGATAAAACACGTACCGAGAGACGAGGACTAAAGCGAAAGGTGAGAGCGAGAATCGAAGGCAGAACTACAAAACCTGCTAAGCCGGGCAGCCGTGAGAAGGAGGCAACCGAGGGAGCGGGAGACGAAGAAGAGGTTTCTGGTTCCTGATTTAAATCCAAAATATTAATTAGAATCTGTGAGTTAAGTAAAAGCTGTGCAAAAACCCCGTTATAGTGCTTCGTAAGTCAGAAGTATCCTGGGCAGCCGTAAGTAACAATAGAAAACGATAAATTATGTAAACCGAATTAAAAGATAGATGTCAGATATCGTTCTTTTCTTTTGATAAAAAAATTGTAAATTAAAATCCATCTTTTAATATAAGTTCGTCGACAATTAAATTTAGTCTTTGTTAATTGACGAGTAAATATTTTTTTATTTAAAATAATTTTGTGTCTTTAATTATTTTAAATGATATAGCCTTTATCAAACCCAGTTATGATCCTGAGATATTAATTAATTGTAAATTGTTCAAGTATTGATAATAAATAAATTTTGTTTGTTAAAGTTATAAATTCTTTCATTTTTAAAGCACCCATTTTTGTATATTACAAAATAGCTTCAACAACGTGTGGCACGAATAAATTCATTCATTAAATATATATATATATATATATATATATATATATATATATATATATCACGAACACTGGTGCATTCGAGCAGCAGCTGTGCTGAATTGGATTAAATTCTAGTAACATATCGATAAGTAAATACAATTTTGTAATTTATACATTATAGATTCAGTACCCGACACTGGCCACGCCATAACATTATTCTACGTTTAATCTACGTGCCATTAATTAATTTTACGAATTTCCATTACGTAATGCCACAATTCCGGAATGTGTGTGCAATTAGCGTCATTTTAGTTTCGGTTAAATCATAGTTGTAAGTGTTTATAATATAAACTGAGTTTATTTAACAAATATTGTGTTCTGAACTCTTAATAGAATTTTGACTGATGATTTCATTTCGAACGAAATAATTAAAGTTGCTTCGCCGTTGATTTGTTTTACATATTTCAAATTAAGCTTACATATTTTGCGTTATAGCTGATTATGTCCGTAAGTTAATTTTCGTGTGTGTGGTAATAGTGTTTGAAACGTGGTGCCTGAACACGAGTGAATAATCGCCGCTTGTTTCCATTGGCGAGTCTTGAGAGCCTTTTGTGAACGCGCGTGTTGCCTGCTGCATGCTGCGTACTGCGTGTGCGTGCTGCGTACCGACGTGTTACACGGGAATGTGGTGACTAAATTTGAGTGCTCTGCGGCAGCATCTCAATGAGGCCACTCTGGCGCCAACAAAGTGTTGCGAATTTGCCGCAATAGCCACGAGTTCCCTGGCAACGCAATTAGCGGGCGGCAGTAAAAGTGCGAAAGCTGTTACCGTCTGCAGTAAACGAGGAGAGCCGGCGCAAGGTCCTAAAATGTCGGCTCGTTATGCCTGTGGAGGCGGAGTGCTCCAAGAGCAGCTAAGATATTAGCAAGGCGACAAGGCTGCGGCAACGACACACGGAAGCAGTTTCCTCGAGCTGCGGACTCAGCAACGAAATTAAAAATTCCAAATTGCTAGAGGAAATCATATACACATAATTTGTTCACTGTAAAATTAGCCTACATGCAGATTCATAAATAATTTTTGCCACATTAATTGAAATATTAAACTTTTTAAATGAATATGCATTATAAAAACGAAAAAACTGAACGTTATGTAATTAACATCTTTCTGATTGTTGGGTTTATTTATTTTATATTTAATCTGCTATTTAATTGGAAGTTTTAAAAATGTATTCAGCAATATACATTTAATTACTGAACACTAAAATTAACAACATAAAATAAAATTAACAAATTCGTACAAATATTATTTACACCAATAAAAGTAATTTGAGACTAAAACAACACAGGGGTTTATATAAACTGAAAACTCTTTTTACCCCGGTATATTTGGACATCTAATATGCGACAGAGTGACATTTATTGGAATCTTTTCACACACACACACACACACACACACACACACACACACACACATATATATATATATATATGTATGTGTGTGTGTGTGTGTATGTGTGTGTGTGTGTGTGTGTGTGTGTGTGTGTGTATTGTAATACTCAAATTACAATTAAATTAAATATATGAATTGCCTCACGTTGGTGAAGCCAAATTGTAATAAACAATTTAAAATTAATTAATTATGAATGAATTTAAAGTAATTCTCCCTCACGTTGGCACGCCTAATTGTAATAAACAGAAGAAATTAAGTAAATCGATGGTTAATTAATAGATGAATTTATTTTATTAAAATTTAAAATGAAAGGCTGTTAAATAAATACATAATTTAAACCTCAGAAAACAATTGATTTATTTAAAGTTATAAATAACCAATTTTCTTGTTGTTATTGATTTATATTCGTGCCCTTACTATTTTTATAAACTTATCTACTCTCATCTCAGTTCGTTTATTGGGCCTATTAAATAAAGAACAAACCTTTTCTTACATTAAAATTAACAATCAAAATTTGTAACATTAAAAATAATTAGAATTAAACAGCAAAATGAAACGTGAATCCGAAATATGACGATTTGATACTTATTTAACGTTTACAATAACTTTTATAAAAATTCTCTCTTTACTTACAGTTCTCTTTACTGGTACCAGGCATTCGTTTGGGCTCTTTGATACACTATACACTATTCACTTATAACAGGCCATAATTTCACAGAATTTAATTCGTTTCAAAATCACAGTCCAAAACTTTTGTATCTTTCACCTGAAACAATTACTCCTTACAATACTGTGGAACGCTGCATTAAGTCCTTCTCTCTCCAGCAAATATTGTATTTCTCGTTCTGATTAATGGTCAATCAGAATGTTATCGACTCCTTCTCGATGAAATTTATATCAGTCTTTACTTGTTGAATTTCTGACTGTGGCTGTACTTATTGAAAAACTTTCCTGCGACCTTTACTTGATCGAATTATATGTCCAAACTTTACTCGATGAAATTCTGTGTGCCACACCACTCTTAATAAAGTCTTACCTGCCACTCTTTACTCCATGAAAATCTGCCCGCGACTGCCTCCTGTAAACCCCGTGGTTCGCCATGACAAAGCCCGCCAGTACATTGTTGTGTTTATGTTCTCGCCGATAACAATTTACTACAAATTTCCAATTATTAAATCTCTAATTGCCTTTAATTTGAATTACAATACATATATACATATATATGGCCAGTCCATTCCAAGTGATCCAGAAATAACGGAATTTGTTGCCACACAATCTCATAAAAAACTCATATTTTGTTGGTGTATTCCCTTGTGATTTAATAGTTCCAAACTAATTTTGTTTAATTTTTATGTGGAAATCAAGTATTGTTTGCTCTATTTAACTTCGAGTTGAATCTCAAAGTTGGAATTTATCCTGTTGTTTGATACTATAGAGAATTTTTAGATTTTAATCACATCCGCCAATATAAATATTACAACTCAAACAATACAAAAAAACTAAAAATTCCATTTTTAAAAGGGTATTATTTGCAAACGCTTAGTTACCATTGATAGTTCATATATAATAACTACCCTATTATATATAACTCCAAAAAATATATTGATGTTCACAAACTGTCTTCTTGGAGAAAATTGAATTTTCTAAATTTAGTATCGGTAACTTTTTGTTACACAGACTACATGAAAGAATATTAGGTAAGTAAATAGAGGTTTTATTTATAGAACAGAATTTACTGAATACGATGCAGTTTATTTGGAAAGGTTAGGACATACTAGTGCTGGGTAATTTAGAAATTCATATATGCCTGAAAACGCAAAAATAAAAGTTGTCTACAACAAAATGCTGCCATTTTTGAACCGGACACAATAAAAATTTAAAAAAAATAGTTTTCAACTACCGAAACATACGATTATATATATATATATATATATATATATATCATTTGACGTTAGTTCTCACACAACTGGATCTCAACGTTGAGGGTTGAGCGTTGTCGTGTATGACTGACTCCGGACGGTGACCATGAAACTGTCAGCGAGGTTGAAACGGAAGTATTTTCGGTCTGGATACGCAAATAATCCTTTATTTGTAAGATCTCAAATTCAACCGAGGAATGAAAAATTTAATTAAAACAGTCAAATTCAAATAACAATCAATATAGTTTCATTAAATGAAATATTCAACGCAATGATATAAAGAAAGCATCGAAAGTTGTACTTTAGTAAAATATTTATTTAAATCCTTTTATTATTTGAGACATATACTTAATTTTATCAAAATATAAAACATCCGTAAATCGGAAAGAGTCGTTCCAAAATTTTTAAAACGTGGAAGTAATTAGAAAAGTTCATCTAGATTTATTAATAAATTGAATTAATAATTCCAAAGTTATTTATATCATCAAAAATGGTATAGCCTTGTCCGTATTGGGCTATTGTTGAAACAAAATGTTATATTTTTCAAATATAGAAAGAGTTAAAGAAATTTCTAAATTTTGTACATAAATACTGTATGTTGACGAAGAAAATTTTGTTTCTTATAACCTACTAGAGTTGTTTATATCTAGAGACGTGTTTAAGGAAAGCAATAATTGAATTAAAATAATATGCCTTTGGGGCCGGAAGTTTACAGATTTAATCTGATTCGTCCATATACAGGTACACTGATATTGAATTCATAAATAATGTTACAAGTACCAACGCTTATTTCAAATCAAACGCAGCCAAAATAAATAAATTGAATTGATAAGCAGCTCTAGATTGAGACAGATATTTCATATAAATTACTCCAATGCAATTAATAAAAAGTGTAAATAAATTAAATATTTCAGATTAAATTAAACGAATTATTGAAAATTATTATCACATTTTATTTATTCGAAGATTTTGAAATATGAATAAAGGACGTTTCAGGGTTCATTTTTAAAGTAAGCGTAAATTTTGTAACGTTAAATTTTATGTATATTTATTGTTAAATCACAACTTATGAATAACGATCCATATTGTTTGATAATTTTGTATAAATCAAGATTTCAAATATACTGTAAAGAATTATATTTATTGTTAGGGCTGGGTTATTACGTTAAATCAAAAAATATTGACCATTAAAGAAATTTTATATAAGTTTATTAAAGTTAAGCATGAAAAACTCTTATCTCAGGCACCTGCGAATTACGTAGAAGAGATTAGCTGCCCGTTATCAAATACGTACTGCTATTTCTGTGTTCTGTTCGTCTGCTGTAGCTTTCGTAATCAACGTGCTGACGCCTCCGAATCTCGCAGCTGGCAGAACGGGTTAACTGCAGCGAGATCTAGTCAGGATCATTGCATGGAGTCGACTCAGGGGTAGACCACTGGCTAAGGCGTCGTCCTTCCGGGATTGTATTTATATATAAATGGACAAATGTTCGTCATTTATTGATGAATAAATTTAAGAAATTTGGCATCCTTTTTTGGCGTTTTTTCTATAATTGTAATTTTATAGAGTTCTTTGATTTGGTTTAAAATATTTAAATCACCAAAAGTTGCACAGGAGAAAAATATATTATTCATTCAGCTCGCTAAAATAAAATTACTTTTAGTAGATCAGGTCATGAAGTGTATCAGAGTCAGTCTGCTCATAGAATTCATATTTGATGGATGATAACTTATGTGAAAAATTATCATTAGTTGTTGAATTCTGGACCGTTATGTCAACGTAGTAGCGCTATAACTGTAGAAATATCCGGAATTTTTATTACATTTATATAGAGGGAAGGGTCGATAGACTGTCATCATAGACAAATTTCGTCAGGAAGTATTGTATAAATTAATTCAACGTTAATTAGCGTTGTCGTCCTTGAGGGTCAAATGAAGATGAATATTAGAAAAAAAATGGTTGTATGTCCTATGGTCACTTGTTTCAGTTGAACCACGGTTCTTGGCAGAATTAAACCAATTTATAGATTTATTTTTAGCAGCAGGTCATTAATTAAGGACCGTGATTTCTTAACTCTCAGTACTGATTTCACATTTCACTCCACCGCCGACGAATTCAACTTTAATTGCATCGATTCCGGGATTATGGACTCAGGTATCCATCGATATTCTGATGTTTATATTTCTTATTTTTAAAACAAGAACTGCACAGAGAGTCTCATTAAAGGCTATCGGAATATCCCTCCGTTCCGCTCAAACATTAATTAATACACACATTCGGCGTTTTGTAATTAGAAACAGTAGATATCGGATCATCGATTGTATTACAACCAACAATGGCAAGCTACCGGCAAAAAGCGGTATCAAGTTTACGTACCTCGTTAGATAAGACCATTAGGAATGTTGAAATATTCCATTTTAATTTCACGTCCATCTTTACAAAACCAATATTCACTGTGAGTGGAGTAACAATGGGTTTCGTCGTGAGAGACAGCGGGGAAGGGAATATTAATAACGCCGCCACGTGCGCAACCAAGGATTCGGATGTCCGACTCAACTTGCAACGTATTGTTCTGATCAAGAGACAAATACGTAAAATAATAAACCGTATCTGCTCGTCCAACATATTGCCCAATTATTTTTCCGACTCAATATAATGTAACGTTATATTTCAAAGGCAGGCGGACAGGCAGGAAATGATAAAAAGTACTTTTTTTTAGCGACCATGTTAACTCCCCGCCAGTTCTCTTCCTCTTTCGGGCGAAACAACACACGATTTTGTCCCCGCAGTTGCGTGGATCGTTAAGTGGGAGGGGAAACCTTCTGTTTTATCAACTTTGAGGACTCCGAACTCCCGTAGACCGTATCGACTCTTGTTTGCGATAAGCGGATAGCCGTTCTACGAACCTTTTAAAAGTTTAAAAACCGCAACCTTGTCTTTAAAAAAAAAGAAAAATAACGGGTAAGTATTTGAAGCACACTGCAACTCATCAATGTGACGTGTCTCATCAATTTCGTCTCGATGGTCGTCCAATTATATTACTATGAATTCAAGATTTACCATATTTACAGCAAAACACACAGTGAACATGTAAACTCTACGGATTCCTGAAGGCAACCATATTACAGTTTTTCCGTGAGTTTTTCTACCAAACATTGCTGTGTTGAATGTGCGTCACTTTCAAGTCACCCAAAATAGACAAAAATTTTAATATACCGGCTAAGTTCTCCACGAAGTCGCAGCTAATAACGAAACAACTTTTCAGAAAAAAAGGATTTGATCACTTAAATATTATCAAGTAACCTTAATACTATTATATTAAATTGTATATTATACTCTATCATATTATATTGTTACATACTTTTTTATTGCGTCTGAATATAATTGCCAGGTAGAATTCTTAAACTACAACCCGGGCGCCGTAGTCAACTCTTAGCTACCTTTCTGGATCCGTCTTTTGAATCCCTTCCTATACTGTAAGAGGGGAGTGACCAGGCCATGGATTACCCAATACATAGTCTATGTACACACGCTCAGAAGGTTTATATTTTTTGAGAGTTTATATTTTCAGATATTAGTAATTGTGGTAATTACCTTTTAAACAAATTAATTAAAAACGTTGAGGCGTCAATTTGTAATAATTTACAAATGAAAGACAATTAAATCGCCACGTTGAAGTGCAAATTCGTAGTATTTCTACTTTTTAAAATAGTTTTCAATTTGATATGCTTCACGTTAAGGCGTCAATTAACTATTAAAATGATCGGATGTTTTAATAAAAATCAATATTTAAAATATACAAACAAATTAATTTATTAAAGCAAATTATTTAAATCACTTTACAAATTAATATTTTACAATAATACCACGGCTATTTCTCAGGACCGATCACCGGGCCTTCAATAAAGAATACTTAATAAAAAAATACAAATTCAAAAAGCTATCAAGGCATTAATTCAAACAATCAATAGAAAATTACAAAGAAAATTTAAATTTTGAACTCGGAAGTCGTAAACCTGACGATAATATCATTTACGTGTGGGATTACAAATAGTAAATTGTGCAGTTTTACCTTAATGTTTCTTTGCTACCAAGGAAATTGGCTCGTTCACACACACACAATTATTAACGCATTATAGACAGGCCATTTATACACTTTTAATCCTCAAAACTTTCTGCTTGCTAAAATGACTCGCAATGCTTGCTTCGCTGTTCCTTCTAACAAAATCTTAATAACACACTCCAAAGTATATTATCTGCTGGATGCAATAACCGGGGGCCCCAATAATTGAAGAAAAGTGTCTAGCTCATTAATGTAAGCTAGACTCAGAGCTATAATAGTCGGCGTTGGATCGTCGTAATTATTTGCTCACCGACTGGATCCTGTAGACCGTTTTTGAATATTTTAGCTGTTAAATTACATACAGCCAGATATTTTCTGAATTTTTTGTCCTTTCTAAACCGTCTCCTATTTACTCTCGAGCACACTGGAGCACCGCTTCCAAAAAACTGAGCTCTGCGTGTCTCGTAAAACGAATTTCGGCAATCCTAGCAAGTATGTATTATTGCCACATATTCTTGTATATAACTTGTGTGATTTTTACGCCATAAACAATACAAGTCCAAATTTTGTTCATTAATTAATTCCTTTCCATTACCACAATATATATATATATATATATATATATTGTAATCAACATATAAAAGATTATAATAAAAAAAAACTCACGTTGTGGCGTCAATTAATGTAATAATTTATTTAATTATAAAATGAGAAAACTCACGTTCTAACGTTAAATTAATGTAATAAATAATTTAAAGAGATGACGCCAAAAACTGTAATGGTAGAGAAACAATGCCCCCACGATGTGGCTAATTCATGAGATTTATAAATGAATTTAAACAATTAACTTTTAAAGATAAACATTTGATACAAATTTCTATTTAGTTTGGATTCTGTACATCAACGTTTAAATAATTGTCACAGATTTTAGTGAAAATTTTAATTGTTCAGGGCCGCTTATTGGGTCTCTAATAGTTACAGTAATTTGTATTTTTCACCAAATAAAATGAAATCAAAATTTTACAAAAATAATTATTAAATTTACAAAACAAAATTTTAACATAAAAATCTAACGAAATCTGAACTCCAGACAAATATAATAAATCTGACGGCACGCAATTTTTATATAAGATTTACAATGGAAATTTTTTTTACAGACCCGATCATCAGAGCTGCTCTTATAACACACTGGTTATTTAAAAGAATTTTATTTAACAGGTCATGGTAATCATTGTTCTCAACCTAAATCAGCACCCAAATTTTGTTTCACTTTGCTTAATTTCCTGGCCAACTAACCACCGGCCACGTCTCCAACATTCGTTCAAAAACTTTTTCTAGATTGTACTTTACTGTCCTGGATATGAATACGAAGACTCAACACTTTACTCTTTTCTTTACTGCAACGGCTGAATGTGAACACACTGGCCAGGCCTCGACATGACCACCATCGGTCTGCTATCGTTACGAACTGGCTTGTTTTCTCGTCCAAGCTTTCAACCTCAAATATATACCGACAATAATACGTCTCCAGCATTCCACATTCTTACGCCACGCAGACTGTTGTCTGCAATATCTGGGCCATAATTATTACGCCAACAATACAAATATTAAAGAAATTATATTAAAAAAATCCTTTCATTACACATTCGCGGTCTCTAATTATTTGTTTGACTCAAACACTATTATTCCAGATTCAAGTAACTGAAATTTATATGAAGATTACAATTTCATATACACATGTATTGTGTTACAAAGTACAGTCATAATGCATTCGTGAATTATGGCGAATATTATATTCTTGTTCATAGACCGCGAATGACATAATTTTATAGTACTTAATCCCGCTCACAATATATTATGAGGAGGATACAACAGAGAAGTCACCTTGCCAGCCCCAGATTTTCAGTCAAAATCTATTCCTCTATAAGTACGTTAGTTATTAATCTAGTCTTCAACAGATGACTCAAAAGGGTCGTATAAACCGTGTATAAATATGTAACGTTAAATCATTAGTCATTAGTCTTGCAATGACCAAACAGTATTGCTGCATTTTAGAGAAAATTCACACACTTTCTGTGATGGAGGGAGGTTGGGATGTTGACCTGCCAGTCGGCGCGAATTGATGCCTACCGAACACGGACTTGGTCAAGGCGATTGTTTTTACATATGCGTACTGAACCGAGATGATGGCTAATTCGCGTGTCTTAGAGATACCAAATTTATTACTTTTTTAGCATCTTGTTGGGCGAAGCAGCAGTTATATAGGCCTATACCTCGCACCCCAAAAATTGTTTTCATTTGTTAGTCGGTTAATTTGAAGAGATGTGCTTGCGAACATGGAAAGATTTATGAGAAACTATGATAATCGGGAGCAACCAGCAATAATGTTTTCTAGGACATCGATGTGACGTTTAATCAGCGTTCAGTCTTCACCAACAAATACAGCAACATTCGACGGATACGTGAGCAGAACGTTGTATACGTATTTCGTGATTTTCCATTTGTTTTTCTTTCTTATTCATTTCGTATTACACCCACCAACAAAATACTGGAGACAATACGTTAGTATCAACGCAGAAAGAATAATTATTGTACTTATTTATCAAATTATATATATTCCCCAGCTTAAAGTTTTTTTTTTAATTTCATTACGCCAACGGTTCTATGGAGCACTGACTTTCGATATATAACGCTGCGTTCACAACATTTTTGACAAATAGACTAGAAACACTAAAACTTACCTCCATTATTACTTAATCTATAATTCGTCCTGAAACCCGTCCGGTACGAGTACTATGACTATGTGAGGGACTACAAGAAACTGAAACACTGAAATATCATACAGGAATTATACTACCTCACAAGTAGAACCAAATCTTCAGACAGTTACCTGACTTTAAACCAATATATCGAGTTGTGAATTTTTTTTAATTTCACACCAAATTTATTACGACAACTGAATCTTATAAAACTGAGGCCAATAATTATGTTGGTCTAATATCAACACATAGAAAGCATTGGGAAAAAGCATAATAATGTCGCAACACTAAATGTAATTGATGTTCATAATGTTGATAAAATATAATATATATGATAATATAA
This sequence comes from Zhengitettix transpicula, assembly GCA_037074705.1. Lineage (NCBI taxonomy): Eukaryota > Metazoa > Arthropoda > Insecta > Orthoptera > Tetrigidae > Zhengitettix > Zhengitettix transpicula. The sequence continues at coordinate 188,213,442 of CM073590.1, forward strand.
TATATATTGTGGTAATAATTAATTAGGCCATTAAATTGTTTTGTTATAAATTGAATTGTAGCGGCAGGAGCTTCCAAAGCGAAAATGGCGCCGAGCTCTGTTTTTTTTTGTTGAAAGCCGAAATGAGAAATGGGCGCGCGTAATGAATTCAGTCTGGAATCGGCGATGATATGAGAAGGAGGCTAAAATATGAGTACGAGAGATATAATACAGTTCAGTTCTCTTAGAGCAACAAACAGTAAAGTCTGCAAATGTAAATTGCAAATCGCGAGTTCCTGTATGGAAGCAAGCAAATAGTTGTACGGAGAGTTTTTCATAACAATTTGCAAACTGGGAAGCAAAAGGTTGCTTCACGCTGATGGAACAATTTTCGCATTGAGGAATTCGGCATCTGCTAGCTGACCAGAAAGGGGAGGCTCATCCGAGGTTCCAGATAGCAGAGGACGAGTATTTTAATCGTGTGTATTAAAATTTTCAATGAAGTGTAGAGTCAGTGTAAAAATGGCCTTTTAGTGTGGTAGTTTTCAAGATACAAGAGAGAGATCTGGTACCAGACAGACGATCGGTCAGTAACCAAAACTTTGATATAAATTTGTAAAAGATAATTAAAACTGTAGAGTCAGATTTCGTTCAGTTTTCGTTTCGTTCACTTTTCTTTTCACTTCTTTTCATATTGTTTTAGGTTAACTTTTATATTTTAATGGTTAATTGTCAGTTTATACATTGATTTTGTTTTAATTATCAAACCCAGTAGTGACCCTGAGATATAGAGATCCGACGTATTTGATTGTAATGATATAAGAACTGTATGTTCATAGATGCCTCGAATTAATTAATGAAAATTAAAGTATTTGTTTTAAATTGATTAAATTCGGCATGAAAAATAGGTTTTTTACATTGAAAAATTTATCAACAATAATAAATTTCTTTTAAAGCTTAGTAAATGTTGTTAATTGATTCATTTAATTAAATCCAGTAGTTTATTTCATAAATGGCTTGACCAACGTGGGGCAAATTAATCGTAAACCAGTTGGTTATTACATAAATGGTTCCTAAACGTGGGGCTAATTTTTAATTAATTTCAGTTGTTTATTACAATATGTTGATAATATAATGTTCATAATAGAAAATGTCGATTTGATTTTTGCCTTTTAGCATTATTTTGGTTTATACCGTTGATAAAACATATTCATGTAGAAAAACGCATAATTAAATATATTTTCTCATTCCGCCGTTGAAGTATTTTACGTCCACTCCGGTAGAGATCGCCTCGGCGCCGTAGAAGTACCTCATTTCTCCACATGTCGCGTCGAGTGTACAAAGCTTTTTTCAGACGTCCGACTGAAGCCAACTAGAAAACATATTCATGTCAACAAACTAGATGCTGCCCACGGTTTATTACAGACAAAAACCGATTTTGTTTCATCGACGCTGGAACACAACACTCTTTCTTCTGCCTACCTTATCGTCATTCAGGGACTTTGTCAATCGCTCCACAATGGAGCTTAACGAAATCATTTTTCTGCATATCGGTCAGCTGAGTGAGGCAAATATTTGAGATTCTTCTCTTTGATAATTCTGAAGGGACATATCTGACACTTGAACATCGTCAATGCTTCATCTACCAAACAGTTTTATTTCAGGCGATTCAGCTGGCTGGTTAGGAAAAGTTGCATCAGTTTCCATCAGAGCTGGAACATCTCCCCAATTTTTTTTTTTTTTTAAGGGCAACAGGCTACATGAGGGTGATCCACATTGGGCAACTCCCCTTTAATAGCATAGGAAGGGATTAGAAAGGGGGGATGTGGAAGGGTAGAGGAAGGTAGCCAAGGGTTAACTAGGGCCCCCGGGCTATGGTTTAAGGATCCTACTCGGCATTCGCCTAAAGAAATGCAGGGAAAACCCTAGAAAAACCTGCATTGGGTAGGTCGGGCATAGGGTACTTGTCCCACGCCCTTCCGAAAGCGGGAGAGGAGTTTGCTGTGGGGACGCAGCTTACCCCTCGCCATGCCTTGGCCTGTTTAGGAGGCAGCTGGCCGACTATTCCAATAGGAATAGCGGACAACTCTTGCCGTATGCCCAAGGTCTGCGACCCCGGAACATACACCTCTCAAAACAGACCGAGGTGCCTCGGCATGTGGGAACCTTAGTTCAAAAAAACCAGAGAGATGTGAGGGCATCCCCATAGGTATCTCCCCAATTATCTTCTACTGCCATTTTGTATGGTTCATCACATGCTTCCACCCTTGAGAGAAACATTCATTTAGAAGAAATATTTAATCAATGAAACTTGAATATTCAAATGTTTACCATTCGAATTCATGGATAATTAGAATATTTTTCTCGATCCGTTGAATTTTGTATTAAAGAAATACAAAAAATCAAACTTAATTCGAAGTTTAACCTTTTTTATTTGAAGTTTGTGTTCTTGAAATTATAAACAATCGCAGAATTAAATGATGATAGTGACATTTTAGAATTTTTAAATAACAATGATGGAGATTCTTCTAATGAAGAGGAGAAATGTACAGCTTAGCCTTAATTACTAATGAATATTGATGAAATATCCGTTTCATAATTAGAATGTTTGGATAATAAGATTTTTTACCCCATCTCCTTAGCTTCAACATATTAAAGTTCCACTGTATTAAATTTCCATATTATAACAAAAACAACTGTAAAATTTAAATAGAAGAAAATGTAGAAACTAATCGGAACAATTTGATACAGCGTATTTACCCAAAGTAAAACTCTGTGACTCAGTCGCTACAGGAAAAATACAGTTGAGGAGCTTATAATTAGTTGTCTTAAACTATAATTACACAAATTGATTGGACACTAGAAAAACACATTCAGGACAATTCACGACCGATATTCTAAATAAACTGCAAGGTTTTACTCGTGTTGCTCTTCTTTGGAACAGGGGTATATTCGAAAGTATATACATTCTGTCAATGACTCATATATTTGAGGCAACTTAATAAATCAATTAAAAGTGTCAGTTGTTTAAGAATTATAAATTTAATATTTTTAATATTAATTTAATAAATTTGGTATCTATGTAATATAACCCCTCAAGTTTTTAATAAATCTCAATTAAATTTGGTAAAATTCCTTTACTAATAAATTTTATTAATTTTGAACCAAGAAGCTTTCATGCAGTAATTTTACCAGAATTTTAAAATCATTTTCAATTTTCATAAAATTCAATATATTAAATTTCTCAACAAAGAGTATTTATTAAATTATTTCCAATTATTTTTTTAATATTATAATTTAGTTACAATACCTTCTAATTATCAAAAAAAATAGTCCTATTACGTGAAAATAATGGATTTAATATTCACGTATCGGTTCCAACAGGATACGTGTCTATCCTACGGAAAATCCTATTGAAATATTTAACAACGTTGGTTTTGTCCAGATACACAACGATTCTGTCTCGTCTCTAGTTGTCTAAAATAATATAAAATTCAGATCGTAAATTTTATAATTCTAAAATAATGTCGCGTCGAAATATCCTTTTTTCGTTATAAGTTGTACTAGACGCGTATGTCTGTATTTTACTTATCGACTTTTAAACTAGATTTTAAAAGTGATTTCGTTCTAAAGTTTCTTAAACTGCCTTTGTTGTAAAATTTTCTCATTGTGTTTGGGGATCTCAATATTTTTATTGCTTGCATTGACATCTTCGGATATAATCTATAATTTATATATTGTAATGCCAATTAATTAGGCCATTAATTGGTTTTAATAAAATTTAATTGTAGCGGAGCTTCCAAAGTGACAATGGAGCCGAGCTTTGTTACTTTGTCGGAAAGTCAAAAATGGCGTATGCGCGCTAAAACTGGAGAGCACTAAGAGTTAGTTGGTGGCGGGACATTACAGAGGACGGAACAAATAATATTAGAGCAGAGAGTAGCCATCGTTAATGAATTATTAAACAAAGTTGTGAATTTAAGACAAAGTAAAAACATTCTCGGAAGTATTACCCCGTAAATATCGCTAAGTTAGCAGTTTTTCGTCTGTCAGCAGCCAGGAAAGGAGTGCAGTTTTACGTCTGTAGCAGCCAGGAAAGGAAGTCAGTTTAAGTCCAAAGCGGTAAAAGACTAACAAATCTACGAATCATAGGATTCGTATAAGACAAGTATACATCAGATAGCTGACAAAAAAGAGGATCATCCGACTTCCTGGGAGCCTATCAATTTTGACTTCAATAGTGTTAAATCTGTGAATCTTAGAATCAGTGTAATATTTTTCAATAGTGTACTTCCGAAACCAAAAGGAATGCTGGTACCAGCTGGACAGATGTAAGTAACAAAACAAAAACTAACGATTAATTGTAAACGTAATTAAAGGACAGAGTCAGATTTCGTTATCTTTTAATTATCAATCAAAGTTAATTTCTTTTCTTCTTTATTTATTTCTGTCGACGTATTATTTAGGTAAATGTGAACTGTTTGTTAATAAGATTTTAAAATCAATTTGTTGTGTCCATTATCAAACCCAGTGATGGACCTGAGAGAATGAGATCTCAAATTTTGTGTTTGTAATCATATTTTGTTGCCACAAAATAAATAAATCTTTTGTTTGTTAATTTAGATCTTTTTATTTAATTAAACCCGACCGGTTAATTATTAAATATATATATATATATAATTTTCTAATAATAAATTCAAATTATTTTATTTAATTTTTATGTATAATAGTCTACTGAATAAAGGCCATTTATTTATATAATTATATTTTCCCGATTATCTTGACAATTAGCTTGTGGTGGAAATTCGGCACACTGTCAAAACAGATGTTTCACGGTTCTCCACTGCGTAATGAAAAATATTTCTGAGAACTATACAAAATAATTGCCTTTACATGTGAAAGGTACACCAGTACGTATGATTTAATTATATATATTCCGTTTGATTAAAATTTCAGTACAAGATCAATGAAATGAGGTTGATTACTCGTCGACGTAGTTTAAATATTTTCAGTACAATTTTTCATGCAAATGTAATTTTACAGCCATTTGTACAACTGCACTGTCTTTTAAAAAAAATTACCTTGGCAAACATTATGTGATTCTCTGCGACTATTAAACTCATATGATGTGCAGTGTGAGCTGACAAACGCGTACTCCTGAAATTTTAAAATCCTTTTACAATAGGAAACTTTTTATGAAAGCACGATTCGAACAATTCTAGTTCTAACGTAGCAAACGAACTGTAAATATGTGTAGATGTTGTGCCCAAAGTAACATGGGGAAAAAAAAATACATCTGAAACACTGAGATGTAGAGAAGAGGGTCGTAAAAGCAGAGTCGTGCTTTATAATTTTTCATATTAATTGGAGACCTTTTACTGCCAAACATTCCCCGGCCCCTCAAAGATAGCTTGCCTCCAGCAATCACATATGAACGCACGCGTTTGTATTTAAAGAGGCTCCTCTGATGAATTCACACAAAAGGAAATGGTGGAGCGTGGTTCTCCACATGGAACCACAAATGGCTCGTTCATTATTTCTGTCGATGCGGATTCTTTGTACTGACTTCTCCGTCACTTAGCACACAACGTACACAAAGCCACAGCGAACACATACTCCATCTAAGAAAATAATACCTACGGATAACGAACACGGGTCAATAAATATACCGCGACGGGACTGGAACGGCATTTAATTTAGTAACATAACATCATTCGAATCTTCGGTTCATTCAATCCTGTTAAAAATGTTCAAAGCAAGCTAGACTGTTTTGTGGTTGTAATGCATACTGTTATCGTTGGCAAATTTCTACCTGATACAATGCGTTAGTGCCTTAATTTTAACCGATTTTGACATAAACGGTTTTTCGCTCATTGGCCCAAACCATAATCGGTATCCCGCGTAATGGAGTGGATAAAACCGATCGGCACGTCATTGTGAAATTAACGTATATTGTCGCACTAATGGCGCTTCCTGGGAAATGTAGCCGTTACCTTTTAAAACAAAAGCTCATCACCATAATGCGTGATGAAAAAAAGCAATAAGTGTAATTGGCCGTCATCATCGCAAAACAATGGTCTGGGAAATTCTTTACAACACAGTCTAAAAACACAACCTTAACTTCATGACACAACACGATCCCAAACATCACAATTACACGAAAATAATAAAATTATCTAATACATACGACAGTATAAAATTATACAACACTATCACGATTAACTTTAAAATAACGTTCGATTGGAAAAGCAAAATTTAAATAATTAATATACAGAAAACGAATGTAATTAGGTAAATTGGTAGGTATATATAGTTATTGTATACGATAGAGTCCTTAATAGGGAACATTTACAAAAAATGGTAAGCAAAGTTACCAGAAATTGGTAATATATATATATATATATATATATATTGAAATGGTCAAATTAGAAGCATTTAATTTAATTTAAAGAATTTGGATTTACTCGTGCCACACGTTGTGGAAGCCATTATGTAATATACAAAAATGATGTGGCCTTTTAAATGAAAAATTATAATCATTAAAAACAAACAAATTTCTTATCAATTTAAAACACAATTACACAATTAATTAATATCTCAGGGTCATTACTGGGTTTGATAATTATCATCACAAATTTCAATAAAAAATTTACTCGTCAATCAACAAAGATGAAATTTACTTGTCGATGAAATTATACTAAACGATGGATTCTACTTAATAAATTTTATTAAAGGAAGAGAACGATAACTGACATCTTTCTTTTAATCCGGTTTACATAATTTATTGTTTTACATTTGTACTCACGGCTGCATTCCAGGATACTTTTGACTTACGAAGCACTATGGCGAGTTTTTGCACAGCTTCTACTCAAACTCACAGATTCTAATTAATATTTTAGTTTTAAATCAAGAACCAGGAACCTCTTCTTCGTCTCTCCCTCCCTCGGTTGAGTTACTCACGGCTGCCCAGCTTAGCAGGTTTTTATAGTTCTGCTTGCGTAAATGTTTTGCCTATGAGCAAAACGTTCATGGCCCAATCATCTCTGTTGGTTGATAATCCTCGTTATTTCTTTGCAAGTTTCCGTTGAATATTTGAACTGGTCTCGTCTATTTCAACTTGACCAACTTTCCATCCAACTGCTGCGAACTGGCTCCTCAATATTTTAATGTGACCTGTACTTGGCCAAACCGTTCACCAAACTCTTCAATATTTTAATGCGACCTGCACTGACCAAACCTTCCATCCAGCTGAATACTTCTCATTATTTTAATGCGATCTGCATCTAGCCAAATCATAACGCGAACTGAATTGCCGTCTCGCAATTTTGAGCGTGCATTCCTTCTTCCGACAAAGGTAACAATACTCTGCTACATTGTTGTTTTGTGTTCGGTACCGCCGTCAAGAATATGTTTATCTAACAATTTAGATTATCAAATTTACAATTAATGTGTTAATTAATTGGCATTACAATATATATATATATTTATATATATATATATATATATATATATATATATATATATTGCGTTTAAAATGAGTACACAGCTGACTCAACAATACAAAACACTACGATTGTTCGGCAACGTTGTTTTTCCCGCCCTTCATTTTAAATGTTATGATTACTGGATTCAGGGTCAGACGCTTCCGGGCAAATGACAGATAAGTGCTATTTAATTTTAATCGAAACATAACTACTATGTAACGAGCCATGTTGGACCACAACAGAAATTTTCGTTTGACGAGTCAATTTATGGTTTGTAGATGTATATGTCCTCTAATAAATTTTAAATGGCACTGGCAGAGTGCATCAGCACCTTAGTTGACGATCAATCGAAAAATATTCTTAAGTGGAAACAATGGCATTATATATGATTATTGGTAAAGCATGGGCATCAAGATAATATTGGGAATAATAGATAATGCATAACTTAGCATATATACTACTAATGAACATGACCGCATTGATTCGTCTCATATATTCCTGCCTATAATTCATCACCATTTTCAACTATTAGCATTTTAATGGAATACGGTACAAATTCAAACATATCCAATAAATTTATTGTAATTAAGAGAAGTAACTAGTGTAAATTTATCACGTAAAATTGAAACAACCCATATTTGCGTTCTTATAAAATAGATCGTTATGATAAGTTTAAACTTCGAGTACTGTAAAAGATGAGTTATGTTGGACAATAAAGAAACATTCCCTTCGTTTTCAACGATAAAGAAAAAGGGAGCTGAACTGAAATGCAGTACAACTTTATTCGTGGTAATGGGCGTTTATCAGCCGCTCTGACAGACGAAATACGAGGCTTGTTCAGAAAGTAAGCGTACTTAATTATTAACTGTTTTTTAGAAAAAGTGTATTTGAAAAAATTACAGGACATTGTTGATACACTTGTTGCCTATTTTTTCACGTAATCGCCATCCCGTTTAATTGATGTAATGAGCCGGGGCATAAGCTTCTTTATACCCTCCTCGAAGAACTCTCCCTCCAGCTCCTTCCCCCACTTCTAAACCTCATTCTGGTCGCCTTTTGTGTGCCTTCAGGGAGGTGAAAAGATGACATCAGATTGCGCCAAGTCAGGGGAATACGGGAGGTGGGATTCAAAGCATCCCAACCAAATGAGTCCAAGACCACCTTTGTAGCTAAGGCAGTGTGAGAACGGGCGTTGTCGTGCAACAAGCACACTTCTCTCGTCAGAATTCCCCCCTTTGTTTTATTGCTCCTTATTAGTTTTTTAGGGCCTCATAATATTGTTGCACATTGATAGTCTCCTCCTGAGGTAGAAATTCGACGAAATTTATGCCTTTTCGGTCCCACAACACTGAGGCCATGATTTTTTCTGCTTCCGATAAACTCCCTCCACCACTTATGAACAAAACGAGTCTGTTTAACACATTCGCCACAGTTTTGAATCATGAAAAAATTTCCGTAGGTTTTATTCCTGCCGCGAGTAGGAAGCGGATCACAGCACGTGGTTCGCACTTGGCGGGATTTCTTACTGACATCTTTCACGCAACTACAACCTGGGTTTACATACTACCATGTTTCAACGATGCTCGATCTGTCAGGAGATTCCCCTCTACCACTCAGTGTTGTCAACCCTCAAAAAATTCACAGCCTGTCAGGGTCACAGTACACTTACTTTCTGGACATGCCTCGTATCGTAGAAATCCCAAATACAATACTGAAATATCTGCGACTGAAAATACGCGAGCTTTATTGGCTTCCGTATCTGTAGATCGGATATTTATGTTTTCGAGATAAAGCTATTTAACAGCTTACCGAAGGGTATAAAACCGCTAATCACCTTGTAGTGCTTACTCCTCAAATTGTTAATCGAATTTGTTAATCAGTTCTTAAACTTTTGATCTAAACTACCATTCCTCACAAAATATTTACTAATTTTTTCTCCACATTTCATACCTCACATGGCGTAAACAACTCAAGAGCTAGGACGAGATCTCATGACGTCCAGCTATAAGCGTTTTATTGATTAAAATTATTAAAGTTTTGGTCGTATTTCTTCTGGTGCTTTTACTATAAGGTATGTTTACAAGTTCATATGAAGTGTTTACGATCAAAATAAGCTAATAATTATAATAACTGTAACCTTATTAATTGGTCACACGTCTAATTAGTCTCAGCGATGTCATTATTTTTAAATAAATTATGTAATGATTTATTTCTTCTCGACCAGTTACTTATTTTTTGTGATTATTTAGAAATTGTTTATTTTATATACTTACTCATTGGTGTATTTATTATTTAGATATTTTCTTTAATATTTTGAGCGTAGTTCGTAATTCCGTCTGAGTGTGTTCTCTTTCATTACCATCGATGCCTTTTGATGTTCTATATACTTCATTGTTATATTTTATTATCTATGTATGCAATAGTTTTTTACCTATTTTTTACTGTAGAAATAAATCTAAATCTAAAATTGTTGACGTCTATAGTCGCTCCTGAAACAACCAAACTACTCATCAGCGCTGTAATGAGTTCAATGAACCTCATCGTTGGGTTTCAGGCTACAATGTCCAAAAAAGCGAAATAAAATCTATCGAGTAATATGCAACATTCGATCCACTTTGAATTGAATTTTTTAAAATGGCGCATCAAATATCTCTCTCTCTCTCTCTCTCTCTCTATATATATATATATATATATAAATGAATATGTCTCTGTGTCCCCTATTCGCTCCTAAATTATTCCGCTGATATTAGGGTGTATTGATTAATTACTTTTCGGAGACGACGTGATTAATAGTTTCTATCCAGATGTATTTTGTGAATAATTTCAACGCTTGAAGCACCAAGAAGGGAGTAGGGGGAAGGGAGTTTCATAAAAATAATGGGAAACAATATATATTGGCATCAAATTTAGGATTATAGAAGTCAGTGAGTTTAATTCTGGCATTCACTATGCAAATTAAGTTGTAGTTAAGCCCCTAGGTGAACGGGGTGGGGGAGGAAATGGTTGAAATACCTCTACATAAAAGAAATGAGTAAACAACGGGGGCTGGTGTTGAATCTGGGGTTTGAAAGTCGCAGTTTAATTCTTACATTTATCATACTAGTTATATAGTTTATCATAGTAGTTCAGACACGCTAGGGGTCGAAGAGGGTGAAACAAATTTCCATATACAATCTTAAATGCGTAGACTAATTTCTACAAAACTTTATACACATGTTATTTACGATCCAGGAACAAACACTGAGGGGTTAAGACACACGTACCGTCTCTTAGGGTGATGGTTGAGGAGGTGGAATTTTAAAACATTCCTAAACGGCCATTATTAACGTAGAATAAAATGATTTCGGTGATGCTTGATTAGGAAGTGTTGATTCTAGAATTTTTAACTGTCTAATTTCAACTCCAAAACTACTATACGGATGGTGGAGGAAGGCGTTTACATAAAAAAACAATGCAAAAAAAAAGACCGAGACTATTGTTAATTCCTGGTTTATAGGGATCGCTCAGTTTAATTCTCGCATTAACATTGTGTTAAATAAATACCCGGGGAACGCCGGACACTCAGCTAGTATATCATAAAAAACTAAGCAAATTTAAGTAGTTCTATTATTGTTCTATTTTATTAAAAATATTCGTAGTTCTTCACAATATGTTGTTAACTGCAGCTTTTTGAATGTTTCAAATTAATTTTGTATGTTTAGGTGATAAAACAAATGTAAGTATATAAGTTGCAGTAGTTACCGTTCAAAATAGTTGAACATTTCGGTCAGGGTCCAAGTTCAAAGTTCGCGATTTCTCTTTCTCTAAATCTTCTTTACATTTCTGAGCGTAAATGACCGGAGAAACTTAAGTTCGCTATTTTTGCAGCATCGATATGGATTATTATTGGTCCATTCATTGAAAGAATACTCTTCTGAGTGATATCAATCTAAATGAAAATACTACTAATAAATTACTGCGGCAGATAGTATGTGTGAAGTGTAAGCTGGTTGGATTTACGTCAGTGCCGGGGGCATCCGTCGATCCGTCGGACGACAAAGATAATGGGTATACTGCAATTAACACCTCGGGCCGCATCCGTCCAGGGCGAACAAGGCGTACCCTGCGGAGGAAACAAGCTTCCAATTGTGCTGAAGCGAGCTCCTTGCGTTTAAAGGAACTGAGGGAGGGAGCGGAACACAAGTAAAAAATGGGCTGGTTAGTCCTCCTAATTTGTAGCAAGTCTCCACATTTTTGCCGTCTGGATTTCTATAACATCGCCGGCGGCTGCTTGTCTGCGCGGAAAACAACCCTCAGCTCCTCTGTAGCAATTTGACAATGCCACAGGGTGGCCAAACACAGCGGTGTAGGAATATAGACTCTGGACTTTCAAATTAGATGCTAATATTTCCCATAAATTCCTCATGTGAGTAAAGTCGTCTGAAGTCTTCGTAGACGCACAATTTCCGGCAAATGTTGTCGTAACTTAACACGATGGTAATTTATTTATTCACATCATATCCTAACTTAGTAGAGAAAACTTTTTTGCTAATAAAATAACTTTCCTCTTGATGATGGCATGCTTTACCAAGATCATTGCGGCCCTCATTGCTCACCTTTACGTTTCCGTCTTCCTTTATATCAGTTCTAGAATATTTGAAGCATCCCACTTGCCTCCCTCATTTCTCCATCAAGCGCATTATCGGTCAGAATGTTTTGTACCGCTACAATACTTGTCAATTCTCCTTGGGATGATCCAGACAACTGATTTGGTGCGTTCAACCAACATGTCTTTCTTGTTTATTCTGCTCCTTGTCCTCCCATTTCTTTCACGAACTGTTGTGTGGTTATTCTATTTATAAAGATAAGAAAAGAGATAGCCAAATACAGACAAAAAAAAGTGATAATATAAATATACAATAGCACCTGAAGAAAGGGACAAGGATCCCAGAAACGTTGTGTGGGATTTGTATTACCACTTCTTTTGTCTGTCTTTGTCTGTCATTCTAATTATTAATTTTCATTCAGACGTAAATTTTTCATTTCATTTCAGTATTGATACTTCTTTTAGTTACCTGCCTAGTGTATTCGCTGCATTCACTGACCGAATCTCCGCTCAATGTCAAAACATTTTCGTCTTTATTTCCTGTTGTCAGTAGTATATTTAAAACAATACATTTCAAACGAAGGTAACTTACGAAAGACGTGTCAGCGTGTATTTATGTTAACTTAGTATCTATATTTAATTGTCAAAGATTCTGTCAGAAACTGGATAGTTGAGTTTTAACGGTCGCCATTAGTGTTGTGTGGGACATCGCTATCTCAAATTACCTAGGCGAAGCGTAAACACTTTCTGACGACGAGACATAAACACCGAGGAAACATCTCTTTACCTGAATATGTCTTACACATTGACGGAACTAATGGTTCATGTTCATTCCAACTCATAGGACCAACACCACGGCTCCATCTCGCATCACCTCTGATTTCGTGAACTTCATCCTATAAACTAGCTATAATGAACGTCGTAGAAATGTCGATTCGGAAAAATATCTCACGGAAACTCTGAGAACTATAGTTAAGGCATGAACCCTTGGTACTATCAACTATAAATAACGCAGGATTATTAACGTATGAAATTGGTTAATTTACATAATAGTTACTAATGTAATTAGTGCATAATTCTATAATTGCTCTGGTCTGTTATAATATAATCGTTAAACTAAATTAATAAAAATTAGCGACTTGATGAAAGAATTGGACGGACTAGGATTAAAGATTTTGACCGTTCTGATAAGCTTAATTTATTATACTAATAAGTGACCAAAATATTTTCTTACTGTTACTATGATTGCGATGAAAAGAAACAGCAGTCTAAGAAGTGTACAGCTTGATTTCTTATACGGGAAAATTTTTTCACGTGTACTCAACAGAAGACTAGTACATTAGATACAAGAAGTAATCGGAACAGATCAGATTGGTTCAGTAAATGAAGAGCAACGATTATTTTGGAGTAAAAGAATACATTGGGGTAATCCACGTAAAGCAACTCCCCTTTAATAGCTTAGGAAAGGATTTAAAAGGGAGAGGGGGATGTGGAAAGGTATAAAAAGGTAGCCTAGGGTCCCCGGGCTTTGGTTTAAGGATCCTACCCGGCATTGGCCTGAAAGTGATGCAGGAAAAACAATAGAAAACCTTAATCAACGAGGGATTGGTTAATAAGGAATGCTATAAATTATTATAAAGAGAATATAGCTGTCAAAGTGTGATTGCTTTATTGACTGGAGAAAGGGGTTTGACCAGAAAAAGTGGAATAATTTGCTGGGAAGACTCAATAAATTTAAACTTATTGGAAGGATAAATGACTTATCAAGAATTTTTATCTGCGACAAATGGTGAATGTGCGTTTGGAGCACGGAGAGACCAACAACAAGAAGTTGTGAAGAGGAGTACTGGCCGATTAGCTCAAGTATCATGAAAGTGACGATTGTTGACTACAGCCTGAAGGAAATGGCCAAGACAGAATTCACTAATAAACGAACTCTGTTGCAACAAAATAGAATCTATAACTCTAAAGAGCCTTGTAAAGTTCTACATCTGGAATACAACTTTGTATGGATCAGATACTTGCACGTGAAGAAAAAAGGAGAAAAAATACCTGGAAAATGTTGATGTGTGACGTTGTAAAGTAATTAAACAAAAAAAGTGGACAGAAATGGTAAAAAAAATGAAGCTGTACTAAGAATAAACGGGAAGAGGGTTATATTGTCTACAACATTTAAGAAAAAGACAAACTGGATCGGACTCATCCCTAAGGAGAACTTATTTACTCCACGGCATCATCGTAGGCCACATGAATAGAGTTACAGGTACTGGAAGAACAGTTCAGCTAATAGACGACTTGAAGAGAGAAAGAAGAAGAAATTTGGTGATGAAGGAATTAACTCGAGGCACGGTAAGGTAGAGAAGAAAACTAGACCAACTCCAACAGACCATTCAATAGGCAGACTACTTACTAATAATAATATAAAATTAAGTATAAAAAATAACCTATGACCGTTAGGCATGATAATATAAATTATCTGATCATGATGATTGTCCAACACAGCTGAGGCTTCGACAGAATATTTTTTAATTAGATCCGACACACTTTGCTAGGCCAGAACCATAACACTTTTGAAGTTTAATTGTTATTGCACTAAGTATATTTAATTCTAAAAGAAACGGCAGTCTTTAGATGAGACGAATTGAATTATTAATTTCTAAAATAACGGTAAAAAGATATAATGTTGTATTTCCTCGTATATCAATTTTGTGCCAGTTTAGATTCAAATGCAACGTAAACCTCAGGCCACAAATGACCGACCAGCATCAATCACTCGAGAGCAATCATTGTAAGCATGCGCCATTGTTCTGTTATTGTGGTAGAGCTTCACATGCTACATGCACTTTATTGATTACTGGACACGGGAAGTTATTCAGATCAATCATTTTTACAGTACCGTCTTTATGACCAAAACTTTATTGACTGTGACATATTTATACAAATATAAATCCAAATAACTTATAATTATCAGTATGCTAACTAATTATAATGATTTTTTGTTGTTTAATCATTTCTCCTTTTGAAACGTTAATATTTATTTCATTTATATGTTTATAACGTGTAATTATCACGCTATAGTTTCCTGTGAGAAGAGATAATTTAGGACAGAGGGGCGAGGAGGCGGAACACATGGGTACAATAGTTAATTATTTTCGATAAATATTAATAAATGCAATACCTCAATTAATTAATACCATTTAAAGTACGATCAATCCGTGCATGCTTCAATTATCCAGAATCACGAACAGTTTTGTTAGTTTTGCCCACAATATTAAATTCAACTCTTAATTCCATCGAAGTGAAAATTTTTAAAAAAAAAAATAATGCTTGCGTTCGCTCAGAACGAATTGCAAGTAATTTGAGAGGTTTACGCTAAGTGAAGTTTTGTTTTGAGCTTTTGTATGACAGCATATCGCTTGTCGTTGAATACTGCTGTTTGATCATTTTCTCCATCCCAGAGGGGTTTCCCCCTCTTTGACTGATATGTGAAACCTTTTTACGTCCGTTAGAGAAATATCTATATCATTTTTGATGCGTCAATAAAATTATATTGTTTGAGTAACTTTATTCTTTTATAAATCATGTGAATTTGCCCCTAGACCAGATTTACAGCTTTTCCATCTTTTTAATACTCGGCTCTTTTGTCACTTTATTTTGTTATATACATATTAAAAATAAAACGAGTAGCTATAAGAATTTAAAATATTAAGAGAATAATATTTTTTAAGCAATTTAATTTGTAGATTTAAATCATTGGTATTATTTTCGACAACAGTTCGCTTCTGATTAACTTACTGACTTTCATCACCGTGGTAGGTATTGATTCATACACACTCTATGTGGTAAGTACAAATAATATTTATTGCCTGTAATAAGGAAAAAGAAATACACGGAGAGACGACGAAGTTACAAAGACCTTTAGATGCGATATTTTCCCAGTTAAAAATTTGACACAAAATAAACACCTTTCGATAACGTATTATTTCCTATTTACTAAGCGCTTTCTTTTTTAAAAAGTACATGTGATATTTTCTTATTGCCTTATTATCAGGTATCTATATAAAAACAATCGAGTAAAATATTTTTCTGGTAACAAATTTGTCATCTAATTTTCTTCGTACTCTATTTTCTATTACGTTAACATAAAAATTTTCGAATTGGATATCTAATAAATGTATATTGTTTAATATGGTTAAATTATGTCTGCAGGTTTTTGTCGTAAACAAAGATAACTTAGTGGAAGTTAAGGCAAACATCAAGTATATCAACCAATAATTGTTTACTCAAGATTTAGAATTTTTTTTATTGTAAGAAGGTAACTTTATCCTGACAGCTACAAAATCTGCTAGCAATGGAAAAGATCATTTACATTCCACAAAACAATTTTAATCTATGGCGCATAAAAATATATTGGGTCATTCGTTCTCTGACGAAATACGTAGTTCGTTAAGTCAATTTACTATCAAATATAGGGGATGAGTAAAAATATTTTCAGTGGTAAATAGGAAAAAACAATTCGATTGTTTGGTGAAGGAATTTACCTCCTACAAGATAAAGTATCGTTTGATAAATTTATATTGGAATTCTGAAAATTTCAATAATTAATTATTACACCTATCTAGTAAAATGATGTGATTCTTAGAACGCGATAAAATACAGTAAATTTAGCTAATTCTAAATTATGTGTCTCGAATGATGTGGAATCGTTAACTTAAAATAGGTACAGTTGTATACAAATAAATTACATATAAGTTTATGAACCTTTGCTCAATAGAAGAACGATATTTTCCGTATGAAATTATAAAATGCAATCAATTGAAAGGCAAGGACAATAGAAGGATGAAATGTATAATTTTAGTAGCCTGATGACATGTTTTTAGGAGCAGAGGAATAGAAGCTAATTATTTAAAACATTGATAATTTCTCAAGTTTATATAACCTTACAGTCTTCTTAATTCAAGCTATGCATAAAAACGGATCTCTGTCGTTTTCATTCAAAGATCTACCCATAAATGCACTAAACAGATTTATGAATTTATTATTAATGGATTGGGATGGGTATTATGTGACCAGCTGAGAACTTTTTGACCAAGCGTAATTTGTTTGCTGGTAATCTCGGTCACTTTTCCGTTATTATAAAATGAGGGAATATTTTAATGAATCTAAGTTTTGGAGGCACATAATTCTTAACAAGAAGGGATTCTCGGTAACGGGAAAGAGCGTGGTCCAGCTGAGTTTAGGTTGTGACTGCACCACCCTCCCTATTCCACGACTCTAGCGGGAAGGTTACTTAGACCAACAGCAAGGTACCTTGCACTTCTCCGCCTGGGAATGCGAGTTATTAGTTTAATAAAGCGTATGTAGCGTTGCGACAAATGAGGCTGAAGAAAATGACAGTTGAAAGCATTTTTGTGTCGCTGCATTTTACTGCCATTCTTTTTAGGCGACGCGCGTTGGCTAAAGGGCGGAGAAAAGTGGGGGTGGGGGAGGCGTAAATTTTTTCTTTCGCATAAGCTCTTCAAAGTTAGATATACAGCATCCATTTACAGCCCAACGGAGAAGGCAATGTACCGCCAGGCCATTTCATCAGACTTGGAGTGCAAACCCTTTTAACTCTGATGATATACGTAGTGCGCACAGTTTTAGGAACGCACGACGCCCCTTCTACTTGTACGAGTATTGTCCGCTTGATATATTCATTTGTGGCCGCACTTTCAAGAACGCACCAGCTTTTACGAGTGTGTACATCCTTGGCGTGCTGGCTCCCCTCGTCAATGTAACCGAGAAGAATCGCATTAACGTGCATTCTACTTTTCAAATTAAAACTGTCTCATTTGTCTTGCACTCCAATTATTCTGGAAGATATTAAATCTAAACAATAGTGTTTTAGTTTTCTATAGCTCTCATACCAACAGTATTAGTAATAAAAATTTGTTTCCCTTCAATACTTCGGAATGAAACATTTTGGTTAGCTCTTTATGAGTTTGCATCAACACTTACATATACATTTCGTTGCATTACTATTTATTTTTTTTAAATGTAGTGAAAAATTATATCTAACTGCAAAATTTATAAGAAAATAAATTCATAGATTTACGCAAGGGAAATAAATATCCGAACTAGGAAAAGAAGAAATAGAACTGTAACCCAGTAGTATTCACTAAATAGTGAACATAAAAAATCTACGTCATATTAATAAATATACAGGTATCTATTTGCGTATTAACATTCGCTTAAACAGGTCATAGAAGTCTAAAATACTTTATTTTTCATTACGACAATCTTAAAGTATAGTAGTGCGAAAAGTAAAATAATTGAGTATCTATTTGTTGGTTGGTATTATCAGAGAAACATTATAGCGTTGGGAGTAGGAAAATTTGTATACCTGTGTCTCGGTACGACAGTCTTATCTAGTTACATAGGAAACCAGAGGAAGTCAGAAAGAAAATGCTATGTTTTTAAATAATATATGGATATGAAACAGGAGGTAAAAAACTTTCAAAAAACGCATTTTGCGTAATTTTTTAAAATATTATAAATTTATAATTATTTCTTCTTAAATATATCAAATAAAATAGTAATAAATAATCGGTATCAGCGTTTGGGGACAATAAGCCTCTAGAGATAATATTTCATATGAGAAAAGGAAATATAAAAAATATTTAGTATATGTTAAACTAATGTTCACTATAAATAAAATAAATAGTTAATAATACTTGATAATATAAATAAATTACTTAATTTATAAGTCGTTGAGTCTGGCTTTACACTAGCAAGAAAATGTTTATAATTAGCGATGTTGCAGAAATATAAATATAAATAACATAAATATACATGGCACAGCACAACGGGAGCACATAACACGCTCAGCACATCTCTCCTCTGATCTCCATACTGAAAACAGAAATGTGACATCTAAAGTCACAAAATGCTATTTGCAACTCTCCAATGTCGCGTCGAACTTCTTGCACACACTTGAACTTACCAGTCTAAGTTGCCTGTAAGTAATTGCAGCAACCACAGACTGCAATTTCTTGCTAATGTAATGCGTCAGCCATACTTAATAAATCAAGTGGACGATATTAAGCAGGGATTTTATGCTTACTTGACAAAAAATAATTAATCCTTAATATTGCGATATGGTCATACCTGAAACTAAAGCTACACACGTTGATTATACAAGGGGTGAAATCGACCATTCTTTAAGAAAAAACGTGAGAAATGACATAACAGTGGACAACCAAAAATTTTAGAACTTCTGTAGATCTCGAACGACGTTCTTCATATCAGACAGACATCTCCCAGCTTTCAAAATATATGACTTGCAATTCAAAGTCTCAGCTGGACGCAAAATATGGATAACAGGAGAAGCTTCCTCATGCAATTCTGCAGTCATAATGATGACCAGTCGATAATATCACACGCGACAAGTCAATGAATGTATCTCATTGACTACTCAATCATGCATGTTGCCAATAAAGAACCCCAAACGATATGACGTCGTCGTTCCTATCAAAAGTGATGACATTGATACTGTGGACTTGCTTTGGACGCGTTTCTTAGCAGATGTCCTGAGGGTCGACAGAAAAATACCGAGAACGAAATAAATTAGCGAATTTTATATTCTGTATAGACGTCAGGAGTCATAAAATGTTGCTTTCCAAAATTATAGACTACCTAAGAAATACTCGTATAAGCCGTTCTCATGGTTATTTATTCCCATATATTACTTAAAAATATCGGTGTAGCGAAAACCACGTCTCTTCATCTTCCAATTAAATAAAACGAGTTTCAGATTGAGAAGATAGAAAAACGACAACGTGGATTTTTGGTGGTCAACGGACGCCCTGTTGTAATAAATGTTATTTAGCATTCAGGAAACAACCGTCGTTTTATAGATGAAAATTTGCACTTATAAATTTAATCTCTTGTAGTATAACAAAATTAACTATCGGTCTTATACGAGTCACAAATAAATAAAAATAATTGTAAAATTCATTCAATTATAGTTTTGGAAAATTAAATGTTATTATAATAATAATAAACCACAATAATGTATTTGAAAGTCTCAAATTTATATTCATAATGTCAAGGTTGACTTTTATGTCTCTGGATATAATTCTATTTTAGCTGATCACTATACGAACTTTACCCGAAGAAGAGGTTGATTCCTTCGAAATTACCAATTAACATCTGTTTCCGTCATGTAAATTACTTTTTTGCAGTTCCTATATCAGAAAATTATACTAAAACTTATGATATATCTCATTACAGCAGATAGACTTCATTTTGTCGATAATTTAAATCGAATCACACTACAAATATAATTTCCCGCACTATCTTAATATCCTCCGAACCCATTCTCTTTAAATTAATTAGTCTATACCACCTTTTACTTTATTGTCATACAAATATAAGTGATGCTCAATTTAATAATTTGTTAAATATATGAAATCTAAGTGTACCTGCATTCCAAGTATCCATTTTATTTAAAAACAGATCACATATATTCTCCTTACAAGGTTGTCTGCCCGGATTACATTTACATCGCGGGTAGCAGAACTATTCCTTTAGTCTGTAATAATTTAGGTAATTTAAACGTATCTCTTAAATAACAATATTGTATTAGCTCTGAATATTTTTATGAGTTTACGACATAACTTATATATTCTCTCCACTATGAAAACATCGAATCTCCCCCTAATTCGTACTGAAACACTAACATGTTATTTTTTCTCTCTATCTCTATTATTACCTTCCCTCATTTGTTGGCTTGAAAAATTTTGTTTGCCTATCAATAAATGCTTTCATTTTTTAATACTTCAGAGAAAATCCATAAACTGCTTTATTGTAAAGCGATAAAAATCCCTGACCAAGAAGTTAAAATCAAGTTTTTGATGTTCCGACATTTAATCTCTATATGGCGGGTAGCAATTTTATATTTCTTATTTGCAAGTACAGAAGAAATTGTTTCTACGGAATCTCAACTCTGAAAACTTTGAAACTGGATTAACGGATAAATACTACGTTCGAAGCAACGGATTACGATACAAAGATCTGGACCGAGCGAGAAATCGATCCCTGACCCTCCACTGAGCTATAAGCATTATCCTAATCCGTTAATTCAGTTTCATAGCCTTCAGAGATTAGCTTTGATTGAATGCATTCGTTCTGTTCTTGAATTAAATCATGGTATATATGATCAATTTACACACAATATCCATTCTTCATTGAAGTCATAAAACTAGACCTGTAGGATATTATTTAGTAAATTGGAAATGAGTCTGTGTTCAGGTCAATACAACGGACAGATAAAGCATGGAAAGGGGGGAGTGCTGGAAAGGATATCACATTGGTAAGAGAACCGCGTACCAAGCGGAGGGTCTGAGATCGATTACCGGTCCATTCCAGAATTTACTACCCAAATTCGTTGATTATAATTTTGCAAAAATAATATAAAGTGCCACGGAAATAAGTTTGGCCCCGTTTTTGTTAAAAGCAGACAGGAAGAAATTGACATCCGTTAAGCATCTAGTAAGGTATGAAACGATAATATATGCTAAAATAATTCAATTATAAACAATATATTGTAACGACCCATGTTTATGCAGACATCACATAATTTTATTTAATAATTATTCTCATCCTTTTTGACAAAGATTTATTTCTTTGCCACAACTGAACTTGCAGTCCATTTTGTAATAATCAACCACTGCAACGATATTTAGCTCGTACAATTCAAAATTTTTATCATTTACAATGCTTGTTTAAATTACGGATAAATTATTTATTTTAATTTTTCTTGTCATAACACGCATAACTTATATTTTAATTAATTACTGATTATTATTTTAATTAATTAATTTAGTCCCATTCAAGGAATAAATCCCGATTTAAAAGTTATTCTTTGGACTCACAACAATCCTGTTTATTAAAACATCTTAATATTGTTATTAATTTATTTTATTTCGTTATTAAAAGTCCCAATCAGCTATTTTCACTAATAAACCAAAATCACATTCAATTATTTGCGATACATTTCGATAATCTGCAGTCAGGACCTCAATTTTTTTAAATTTTGGGAATTTATTTTTGAGAGAGACAGACTCTGAAGACGCCGCCTCATTCCCGAAGGACTCTTTTGCCAGTTGTCTTTGTCTACGCATTGATCCCGGAATTTTGCAATTGATCTCTATAAAAGGTTATAATTATAGTGAAGAATGCTGTGAAAGGATTATCAAAAAAATTGAAAACACAAGGTTACCACTAAACGCAAATATCGGCCTTTGTAGAATATTTGAAAATTTTCGCACGTATTCTGACCCAGGATCGATTGATCTAAGCAGGTCGACAAGAGTCGAAATAACTTTAAGGGTCTGTGGTACGTTTCTTATCTAAAATTAATGTGTTTTATATTATAAAGACGTGTAACAGACATATTTTTTGTGCTTTTTTTTCGAATTTTTCAATTTTGTAGGTGAACACTTGTATGATTATTTGAGGTTATAGCTTGACTTCTCACATTTCTTTACTCTTATTAATATTGTTCTTTTTTGTGTTTATAGTTGTATTTAGTGATATCTTGTGTTTTAAATTTTTTTATAATCCTTTTCACAGTATTCTCCACTATAACCATAACGTTTTATAGAGATAAATTTTAAAATTCCTTTTCCCAAACTCAGGTAAGCTTATCTTGTTTTTTCCAAGCCTTGTAATCTGGACGACCTCAAACTATCTAAGAAGAAAGCATGAAATAGACATTATAATATAGACAAAATTACTCTTTTATCTAAATAGATATATAATATATGTAATTCTGTGTTCTTACTCTTGAATATGACTACGCATGTGTTAGTTAATAGTTTCAAACTCATGCAAAATTAAAGTTATTTTAATAGTGAAATGAAAAGTTACGTCTGACTGACAATTAATAATAAGAAAGATAGTCAAATACAGACAAAAGAAGTGATAATATAAAAATCACACAACGTTTCTGAGATCCTTGTCCCTTTATTTAGTTGCGAAGAAGAGCCTAGAGCCAGAAACGATGTACGATATTTATATTATCACTTATTTGGACTGTATTTGGCTATATTTCTTATTAATATTTTCATACTGTTCCATTTTATTTCTATATCATCACCATAAACAGAGGCTGTCGAGTCTAGAGCTCTTGGGGCTGTTATGCAACTAAGGTGTACTCAGGGACAGAATATACGATAAAGTATTTGTGTTGCCAGCAATGAAGTGAAATGTGTCCACTATTTATTTTGATTGAGAGGTGCACCTGCGTATGTCACGACACCTTCACAGCTGGACTGCGCCACGCCACAATGAACTGCTCCCCGCGTTTTTGTTTACGATGACGCACTAAAACCCTCCCCTGACAAGGACGCGCACAATAGCCCCGACCCGGTCTCCGAGGAGGTAAAACCAATCACTCACTTGTGAACAATTAAAGTGATGGGAGGCGAGCATTACTATATTTAAAAGGTTAATCTCCTCTCCACCCAGCTGTGTGGAAAACTAAAGCTTTGGCCGAGAGATGTGCTCCCTGCTGCGGAGGGACACGAACAACCCGTTCTGTGTTCCGCCCCAGTAAACAGCCTGCCCCCTTGATCGCTCGGATGAAGTCTTCCACCAAATGGCATATTAATATAGCTGGAATGGACGCATCTGACCGGAACGCCTCACCAATCATGTGGTCCCTGATGGTTAGGCATTGCTATCCGTCCCTCACTCACGCTGCAGAAATAACCGCTCTTGACTTAAAGGCGCATTAGAAGTCAGAAGGCCTTTGAATACTCAATATATGTGATGACGGTCAGGAACAAATGTTTGTCTTCAATTTTTATTACATCTTCATCACTTTTCGATTCATTCAAAGGCAACTACATAATGTCCGCTATTGATCAAACAAATCAGGCACGCCTCCAACCCCATATCTATCTGAATAAATAAATAAATCCTACTCGCACAAACAACAACGTTAGGCAGTCTTGTATATACATAAATTACAGTATGAAGTTCTACGCAGAGATCTATCTTTTTGCTCGTACGACTGGTATTAATCACAAAAAAATCATTAAAAAATGACAGGAACATATTAAGTCTCGAATTACACACTTTTCAATCGTGGTGGAACAAAACAAAGAGAATGGACACCAGAATTTATTCTTAATTTAATCTAAACTATTAGAGAAAAATTTTGCAAAGTATTGTGTAATGATTTCATCCTGCTGATTGGCAGCCGAAGCGTGTTCATCTCTATAGATATTTTCAAATGAGAGCCGATTTGACCTTGAAGATCTTCCTTGTGCCGTCGCATCAAATATAAGTGATGTTGTCAGATATTATTGTCCACACAGCTGCTGTAAGGGTTTGTTGTTCATTATTAGCTTGTCACTTGTCAGATTTCTTAGCTAGTGAGAGGTTGTGTGTTTCTTATATCAGTGCGTACTTGAAGTGAATCTTGGCTTTAAGCAAAGCAATTACAAGTTCCGTTGGACTACCAATAAGTAAAAAGTCTGTTTTAAATTAGAATACCGATGGCGGTTAGTTTCCGCGAGAAGTGAGGTCTTGAAAATATTAATCACTATTCTTGTAATAAACCAGCGTTTCCGAACAATACTGGTGTTATTCTTCTGTTTTCAGTGAACTGTATAAGTCGTGTGTTGTACGTGGCAATTTTGCCTCCCTCTACGCGGACACGCCAGGACACTTATAATTTTAAATGCAGTGTACGTTATATTATTTATATTATATATAAATAATTAGTTATAATATTTTCTGTATATACGGTTACATTCTTATATTACTCTGTTGCAGTAATAATTATTTGAAATCCTATCCGTTATTACAAATATACTGTATCTCGACATGTTACATATGAGCGACTAACAGGGGTGATAAACTAAGCGTGGTGGGAAGCATGTGAGCGAGTGACACTTGGTCAAGCGAGGGGAAAGTGACACGATGTGGCAACGTTTGTCTATTTCTCTGCTCTCATTCGCGGAAAGCCAGAACGGTTTCCCGTTTGAAAACCACTAGTGTGCCGCATGCCACTTTCGAAACATTTTATGTATGTTCCCGTATTCAATCCCAATGTTTTTATCATTCGCGTTTTATTAAAATACTAATTAACAATTTGCAAAGTAAAGAATTGATATAGTTGAAATACCTACACAGGCCAATTTGATGATTTATAATTAATTTTTGTCAAATATTTTAATATAGGAGATTTTTTTTAAAATTCTGAATGCTTTTTAAAAAAATATATTATTAATATTTGTTCTGAACAAATGAATATGGAAATTTTGCCAATAGCTTTTTCAAAATTATAAATTTGTGAAATATTATTACGGTAATTAGTTTTATTATTACAATGTGTCTACCAAAAACATTGGGGATTAATACAAAAAAATCAACAAATCATATATGGATCACTTAATTGTTGAAATGTTTAGTGCCTGCAACACAGTTTAGCGGTATGAAAAGACACAAAAATTTGTCACTTCGTGTGTCTAATATTATCCATGAAGTTAACCAAATTTAACATTTAATACATACTTGTTATGATTAGTGTTGTACTTAAGTTAATAGTTTCATTAATTTGTATTGAAAACAAGTAATTTTTAATAACGTTACATGACCTGTTTTTCAGAAACACGTGAGCCATTATATATGTATATATTATGAGATAAAAAAATACTAGTTAGTGAAGAGTTCACCTAACGGACCACTAATTATTGCTGGAGGAATAATTTATCTAACGGTGCCAACTGAACCAATATTTTGAAATGAAGAAAAATGTGATTCTCTAAACAAAAATATTGAAATGATTAAAAGTTTGCTACTTTATTTCAATATTAATTCCGTACTCAAATTATTTGGAAGTACTTATAAGTAAATTGAAAAGTTTAAAATCACCGATATCACGTCTACTTGTCATCGTAACAATTTAAATTCTTTTTTGAATAGTATTCTTTTAAAAATATTCATACCTGCATAAAAATATTACACATGAAATTTTTATTCGTAGCTAAATTGATGAAATTATTCATTTAATACCAATATTTCACATCTGTCATAATTTTTTCTTCAATACATCTGATACACTTCTGCTTTTTATATTCGGTGTCGAAACTCAAATCTCAAACAAGCATCTTTGTACTACAATATATCTGTAAACCCGTTTAAAATTCATTCATTTATGCTCTTTCTAGAACATAGACAAACATTTGTTGGAAATATTTTATATTCTTTGTATTATTCGGAATCAACAACGATAGCATTGAAGACAATGTTCTATTATACAGTTACTTTACTGATATCTTCGATTCTCAGTGCGCCATTATTCTTCTTTGCATGTTTTATTTCGTATATTCATTCAGAAATTATAGTTACAGGTCATTAGTTAGTAATTTAAATTTTATTACTAAGCATTCCGTGCTGCAGAGGTTGCAGGTAATCTGTAACGCGGTACTGCCTATATTGACGTTCGCATAAGGGAATGCACACACACGTTGTTTCCTTGGTATTACAATATTTCTATGGTCAAACATCAATTACATTTTGTGACTGAATCTACATTTTAATTAATATATACCTAATAAATGTTGAATTAAAGACGTTCTTGGGATTGTTAACAGAAAATAGAATATGACAATATTATTTATTAAATTGTTAAATTAACGTAAAATTATACATTAATAATAAAAAATAATTATTCGCGTATTTTAAAAAAAGGATACATCAATAATATTATTTAATACATTTTCTGTACGGAAACTAATATTGATTATTGAGTCTTGAAGAATACACATTACTATTAATTTCATATTTCAGAGATAGATCGGTTTAATTATTTACGCTAACTTCATTTTATTTAATTTTTTTCTATATCATTGTATTATAAGATTAAAAAACCTTATGTTAAATTTATATTGCTGTTAAATTTAAGATTCTGAACGAAATAAGGAAGCTCTGCCTAAAAAATTATAGAATATAGAATATTATTGAGTTGTAATGGATTTACAAGAAAAAATAAATGAGTATAGCTTCACAGGAAGGACGTCGAGTATAAAAGTAGCGATAGAGAGTGGAGTGAGATATTTGGAGCGAGAGCAGAAGATAATTAAGACAGCTGACCTATTAATTTGAGCGCCGCGTCCTGGTAAACACTATTTTCTAAATTGTGAACTTTGGGCCGAGGCAGAACGTGCTTAAACACGGCCTCGGGCGCGCCGCTTCCTTGGCTTTATAAAAGGTGATGGCGGAGTTCTAATTACTCCTACCTTGAGAATAATTAAGTTCGGAAAACCACTTGAAAACACTAGACTAATTAATACGTTCTTGAAAATTAATTTTCCGTGAGAACAGTGTTTTCACATCAGACGTCAATTAGACGGACCGCAGAGCGCCGCAGGGAGTTAGGAAGCGTAAAGAGCTCAAGGGAGAAAGGCAGCTTTGTCTGAAGTTGAAGGCGGGCGATAATTAAAGATTTGTTCTCGTGCTTTGTCTTGCTCCCTCGCCCCTTCACCCCTAATTGCTTCCTCCTATTACAATCTTTGTCCACGCGAAACAGTGGTGCAGCAAAAGACTGCTGCCGTCTTTTCTGGCTCGGAGGAAGGGGGTTGGAAAAAGTAGCTATTCGTTCAGGGGCTATTATTTTAATTGATTATTTAGGCGAGAAAGAACCGGCTTAACAAGGTCGGAAGAGGGAAGTGGCGGCCCATTAGCAGCCAAACTGTCTCGCGGTCTGCAACACCGGAGGCGCCGTCCAAATTCCCTGTAATTTTTTTAAAAAAATGTTATTTATGATTTTTAACTAATTGTGTAAAAAAGACCTCGGATATTTTCAAAAGTTTATACTGTAAGGGGTGTCAGTTTTTATGTTTTAGTTTTAAAGAACATAATTATGAGAACGAACTTTGAATATTGAGATAAAAGAAACTAGTTCTTGAAAAGTAACTTAAATCGCAATTATTATAAGTTTTGCCGGTTTCATATATAAATAACATGAATAATATGTGTCAATGTTTGATGCAAGAACAGATTAAAGCTCGAACTGTATTTATAAAACGAACACCAGCCAATTTGAAGTCAGAAAAAAAATATTTAGAGACGAAACGTAGTATAATTTTCTTTAAATAAATATACTTTTTTCTGACTTCAAATTGTGTTGTGTTTTTTATAAGTTCTCTTAAATTGTCAGATTATGTATATCATTATTCGAAATTTATTAATAGAAAATTAAAATCTATCAGTCCCATTCATTAAGAAGGTTCTGTGACACAAATTAAACGCTAACGACTATATCCACGTAGACGAGAATTGCCAGTTCAAAAAAAGCAAAGATATATTTTTAAACGGCTCTAAATTTAAATAATCACTCAATTACATAAAACGTTTAAAGATTTTCGTTCTGGAAACGAAAAAACGAATTCAATTAAAAACTAATAGCAAATTAACTGGAATTTATAAGAACATCTTAGTTTCAAAAATAATTATTGTACCTATATCGGAGACTACATATTAAAATGTCAACGCGTCGTTAAAATATGAGTTATGAAGAACATTAAATTCGAAATTAAATGTATTAAAAATTGCTACCAAATGGTGGCAGGTCTACACGAAAAAATACATTTCCCTTAATCATTGTTAAAATGAGTCATGATTCAAAATCAGAAAGTAATATCACGTTCATAGAGTATAATAAATTTATTTTGACTGTCTTCTACATTAGTTTATTTATATATTTACTCTAAAGGTAAGTAACAACACTGTTTAAAAAAATTATTTTTTAAAAATTTCTCGAAAATTATTTAATTTTGAATTTGCATCTTTTGCCAATTTGCCTTACTAATCTATAAAATCATAAAAATTAGAACTTTAACTATCTACACATTTTATATAAAAAATTATTTAATAAACCTTTAGAAAATTGTTATTATCATTAATGACCAATTGAAGTACTCACCTTCAATTTGACTACATACTTTCATAATAAATATTGAGTTAATCAGTTTTTCCAGTCAGATGCATATCTACCTTACGAAATACCAGTATGATCATATGACACACATCTAAAGACCAGATGAACTGCGTAATCTTTATCAGAAATTTTCTAAAATCATTTTTTTATTTAAAATAATTACTAGTCCCTTATAACTATTTAAACAGAAGAGTCTAATAACCTTATATTCATATAAGACATGATCTGATAAGTTTGGGATAAAGGTATATATATATAAAATCATAAATTGTTATTTATTGGCTATCGATATACAGGGAAGTCACAATTTAGACAATGTATTTTTATTTTAGGAAATCAGCCTAGCTTCGCAATATCCTATACCAGGAGTTCGCGCTCACTAAATCCGGTTTGTTTGCCGCCGTTAATTTTCACACATCGCATTTTATTTTGCGTCTAGTGTGCGTTAATTATACATTTGCGGCAAGTGGGATAAATCTGATAGGCATTGCAATAATAAACACGAGCTTCGTTTTAATACCTAGCCGGCTCTACCTGTTCATATCAATTTAACTCATAAGTATCAATTACTATAATTTAGAAAACGCGCCTGAATTTGGCGCATAATGCAGAATTGTAGTCATCCATTCGCATTAATGAAGGTTGCATCGGTTTAATGAAGCTCGTAAAACTACATTCACGCTAATGAAATATATCAAGTTATGAATGCGCTGAGAAGTTTAAACACGTACAATATCGTTCTAGGAATACAGTTAAACAAAATTAAGGGCAGAATTCAAATAACACATTGAATACTATTCATTAATTCATTGATTTTATGAGCCATAGAATGACATTAATCCCAGTTTTCTGCCAAAATTGGAAGGTAACACATAATTTGAGTAAAAAAAGGGCCGCCAAAAATCAAATCATCCCTTGCATGTTTCAAAAATTTAAAATATGCGATACAAATAATTTTTTAAACAATTTACTAATTAATTACGCTTTTCTATAGAGATGACTGTTCTCGTAGATAATATAATTCATACGAAATAACTCTGTTGATAAATTAATTACAAGTGATTGCTGTACTTTTCTAGACCAATCAACGCAGTTTTCAAATTAAAAATTCACAAAATCCGATACTTCGTCAAATATTGTCTTTAAAAGTTATGGAGGGCGTCTTACAAACAGTATACGAATCAATTTATTTATAAAAACTAACTCTGTTCAAAATATATTTTTTTAAGTCGTATAACGAAGTTTATAAGTGATATAATTGGCCTTACAGTTTGTCAAAATCTAGTTAATATCAACAAATGTCGTGTTGACAAATATTTTGTAGAAACAAAATATCAGTTTAACAGTTTCTATCCTAACGAACAATGAATTGTGAAGATCACTTCTGAAATATGTCTGATACTATTATTAACGTGTTTCAACAACAAATATTCCCTTCAAATATAAACTCTTACATTTTCCGCCATACTGGTCGACGGATCGTTTTTCATTATGCCAAAGTGGACCTCTAAATGATTTACCACTTTATCTACTTTTATTTTTATTACAGTTTATTCAACTTCAACATTTGACGAAGCGAAACGAATTCCTGGACATAAATTTGGCCAAAACAATCATGATTGATCCAAAGTCCATATTGCAGCTGAATGCCTCTGAGCGTTTATTTCACTGCTCGGAACGTCATGCGTTGTGCGAACTAAGTTGTAGATGGAACAGACAGGGGCCTTTCTCGGCGGACGATAGAGCAGAGGGGCTAATGAGCGTCCGCTTAGCGAGAGAGCCAATCAATCAATTAGCTTATCGACCAATCGCTCGTTGACCGGCCTCTGGTGGCTACGCTGGCGGGGAAATCTCCTGACAAAATAACCAACGCTGCATTACACAGTGACACTGCCTTTACTTTAATCCTCTCGCCAGCTTCAGGTCCACAAAACCTTCAGGAAATAAAAAAACAATATTTTATGTTTATCTGAAAAGTTGCTTTTGCAAGGGATTAAACAGTGAGGTCCTCGGTGTCATTCATAAGTCAACGAATTGTTACGCTCCGCAGATAAACTCTCGAATTTACGCTTAAAAGAAACGGGAATTTTTTTCTGCTTATTTTCTAACGTCGATGCTAAAAAAAAAGTTGCGCAACAAAGATTATCACCAAGTTGATAAATCAAGAGCATTCCCAGATTTCGAATAATATTCTTGAAAATATCACAATACATAGTAAATCACTCTGTGAAGAACTCGGAAAATATAAATGAACAACAGCCAATGTTCAGTCAGAAAAAATATATTTATTTACGGAAAATTAAACTACGATTCGTTGCTAACTTTGCGACCTCTTCAGGTTGAAGTTTAACAAACATTTTGATGGTGAGGTTATTCTCTCTCGACTGCCGTGGCCAAAAAATCGACAAAGCACCAGAAATAATACCCGACTATCAAAGTTTGTTAAACTTCAACCTGAAGAGGTCGGAAAGTTAGCGACGAAACGTAGTTTAATTTTCCACAAATAAATATATTTTTTCTGACATCAAATTGGTTGTTGTTTATTTATAAGTTTGCCTGAATAGTCATAATATATATCGTAAAAGACTGTTTATAATTGAGCAAAACTGCTCATATTTTTTCTCACAAATCGAGAATTACTTAATGTGTTGATGGCTTTACATAATATATTGTAATAATTAAAAATAATAATGGCTGAATGTGGCTTAAATGAAATACACTAATAACTTTAAAGGACAAACAAAATTTATTGTGCCAAATTTAAAAACAATTATATAATACACAAAATAATTGGGATCTCAGGGTCTTGAACTGGGTTTGATAAATGGCAGAATTTATATAATCAAAATTACATTTACTTTTTATGGAAATCAAAGCGTCTGAACATAGACGAAATTTGTTGCGGAAGAAATAATACTAAAGATTGAATTTAACAATTTCAATTTTATCAAGAATTAACAATCTCATTCTATCGATAATTAAATAATTATAATTAAAGAACGATCTAACTTTTATCTTTTAAACACGGTTTACAAATTATTTTAAAGTTTTCTCTACTTACGGCCGCCCAGGTCTCATTTTAGCTTTTCGTGCACAATTTTGGGGACATCACTGATTCTAAGTTCTCACAGACTCTAATTGGCGTTGTTTGTTAGTTGGCTTAACACAAATTGGTTGGTTCTCGATGCTTTACTGCAACCTGGATTTGTAGATCTCGTGGCTTTAGTTGACAATAGGCTTCATTGGTTTGTCTGAATATTGCTTTACTTTTTAATAATTGAAAACATGTTTGTTACTGGGCCACAATCTTTCATTCTGATTGCCGACTGTAAAACTTTCAATGAGTTCTTTTCGTCCGTTCTATTCGCTGTCTGCTGACCGACTGTACTCTTCAAATTTTTATGACTTGGAATTTTAGTCTTTTCTCCTCGCTGCCTACGGCCCGACTGTCCATTTCCTGAATGTTCGTTCGTCTCGCAAGTTTTTGAGCGCGTAAACTCTCTCAACAATGTTTTCTTTGCCTCGCCGGATTGTTGCGGCGTCCGCTCTATATCCACTAATAATGAGTCCTCTACAATCCAACTTTCCAATTAGAACAATGTCTTAATTACCAATTACTACAATATCTTGTAAATTAGGACATTTTAAACTGACATTAAACTTCATTTAAGAAATACAAAATTATTAATTAGCTTATAAAACCCCCTACGACTTTTATGGTGGTTTTCTCACCAGTAAAACTGCTGCCAAATGACTTTTGATTATTCTGACGACAATTTCTTAAAATAATAACTGCTTTACGTACGACGATATTAATGCTTCGGCTGCTTATGGACAATTCGAACATCACAAACCTCGTCTCTTCTTGTTCTTACTTCACATACCTTAAATTATGAACTGGCATTCCCTCTTTTCCTTTTTCCATGAAATATTTGTGTATAATTCTTATAATGGGTCAACTAGGAAAATTTTAATAAAACTTTCAATTAATCTTTGTTTTTTCAGTTTTTCTATGATATAATTCTGTGAGATATAATACTAAATGTCTTATTAATACATTATTCTTATTTATTTCTCATAACTTTCTACTCTGAAACAAGTCCCGTATTATGCCTCTTATTTTCGAAAATACGTGTGAACTACGTGAAGAAATACTTGTGATAATAAAAAAGTGTGATGA
Source organism: Zhengitettix transpicula (assembly GCA_037074705.1). Lineage (NCBI taxonomy): Eukaryota > Metazoa > Arthropoda > Insecta > Orthoptera > Tetrigidae > Zhengitettix > Zhengitettix transpicula. The sequence goes on from CM073590.1 coordinate 188,246,666, forward strand.
ATCCAAATATAACCGGTAATCAATAATTTAAATATGAATCGTATTTTCCATAAATCCGCACTCTTTACTTGAAAACTATATAGCCCATTTTGAGAAAGTATAAAATCTAATTGAACTGATTTTAATTTTAACCAGTTTAAACAGGATGAAAAACACGTTAGACGTTTATTTTCATAGATATTATATACTTTGCCATCGGGCTTATTCACGTGTAACATGAACTCGAAATTAGTGTACCGTCTTACCGAAATGGTTTTCCATGTAGAGAAATCTGAAAGCTTAGAGGTGAAGTGTGTATTTCTTGAAATAATCTTATAAGATGAATACTCCATATGAAAATGTTGGTCATAAAATATCACTGCGACAATAGCGCAATAACATTTCTCCATCATTTCATGTCCTATAAAGAGATATGTCAACTAGTTTAAAAAGTATTGAAACCGAAGATGAATCTTATGGGGCGTGCTATACTTAATAAATTTGAATTGCCTAATGTAGTTTGTATGAGAATATATTGGAAATCCTGCGCACGTAATAAAGGTTCCCGTGTAAAGGAGAGGAAGATAAAAGCACTATCCTTTTAGCAGTACTAAGGAACGTCTTGAAGAGCAAGTACCTCTTCCTAAGGCATAAAGTTTTATAGCAGAATTCCTCAGCTAGAAAATTAGTCCGGGGTAAGATTGCGGTAACATAATGGCGAGGCGGGGGCTTGTCAGCCAGACGAATAAACAATGCGCCCCTCCCAGAAGAGGAAAGTTGCGTTCGCGTCTTAATTTGTCAGTTAGGCGTCGTTTTGTTCGGTTGCACTCCGCAGAAAACAACACACGCCACACATTTGCTGCAGACAGTTTTATGCTCGAATCGCTCTATACAAAGACGCCAGACAGGTCGTCCTGGCCTCATTGTCGCTCGTAGCATTGTTTGGGTAGCGAAATGTACGAGAATTAACTGATAAACAATAAAATTTCCCATTAAGAATTAGTTCTCCAACTCGGAGAATAACTCACACTCCATACGAATTCAATAGATCAAAATTTATGTCTATTTGACAATAAATTTCTCGGTTCATATTCGAGATAAACAGAAAAACAGATGGATTTCCTCCACATATAACTGACCATACCCCATACACATTTTTTCTGCTCTACCTTCGACTTCACCTGCGACCTGCAACCTGATGAAAATATTTTTAACACAATTTTTCTCAGTCAAGTTATTTCAAACATATAACACTTCTGTGTTCAAACACCTCCCGCCATCGGAAGGGCGTGGGACAAGTACCAAATGCCCGACCTACCTGATGCAGGTTTTTCTAGGGTTTTCCTTGCATCACTTTAGGCGAATTGCCGGGTAGGATCCTTAAACCATATCCCGGGGGCCCTAGTTAACACTTGGCTGCCTTTCTCTACTTTTACGCATCCCCCCTTTCACTCCCTTTCCTATGCTATAAGAGGGGACTTGCCACCATGTGGATTACCTTATAAATAGCCTGTCTACATCATAAAATAAAATAAAAATATACTCGGTTGTCCATTAGCCGATTCTCTGCTATGTGCATCAAATTAGGCACACATTTGATGACAAAATTTTTACAACTCAAGAACAATGGAGAACAGAAGATTTTAGGCATATATTTTCTAACCTGAAGTAATTTGTAAGAAAGATAGTCAAATACAGACTAAAGAAGTGACAATATAAACACAGTATACCACACAACGTTTCTGAAAGCCTTGTTTCTATCTTCAGGTGCAGAAAAAACGCAAGAACCTATAGAGACACAACCACACAACTCAGTAGTCAAAACTCAAATGCTTTTAATCATGATAATAATATTATCAAGATAATAAATATGATATAATAACATCATATTTCTTCACGTAGTTCGATGTAACCAACGGGTTTTCACGGATTTTCGAAAATAAGGGCATGTTACGAGATTTGTTTCAGGGTAGAAGGTTATAAGAAATAAATAGGCTTTTGAGTTTTGTCAACTGAGTTGTGCAGTTGTGTCTCTCTAGGCTCTTGCGTTTTTTTCTGATCCTTAAGAATGAGCAAGGCCTCCAGAAACGTTGTGTGCTATTTATATTTTCACTTATTTTGTCTGCATTGGGATATCTATCTTATTATTAAATTACAATAAGACGTAAAGTTCTAATTTAAAGTAATTTGATTATTTTAATATTATCTTGATTTATTGTATTTAACGTTTAATGTTAATGGATGGATATCGTTCAAGAGATATTAATCGTATTTTACGTTGTTGGACTTCTACAGCAGAATGGCGGCGATGAATATCAAACTTATTTGGAACCTTTTTCAATTTCTAATCCACTTATCCACTCAATTAAGTAGGCCTCTTCTTTAATTTCCTAAATAATCTGATTGCCTCACCTTGTGTTGCAATTCCCTCCAAAAGATTACCAAGGGCAGAAAAAATCAACACTCAACCTGCATCAATTTTAAATTCTATTAATATATCCTCAATTTTCATCCAAAAATTAAATGACCACAAACATCGGGACAAAAATTATTTAAGTTTCGCAAAGTTACAAAGTAAAACTTACATATTCCTGACCTATTTCAGAATTTTTTATCACTTTACTTATACTTATTTAGCTACTTTTGGTCTTGAAAACACTAATAATTCTTCCTTCACTTGTTCTAAGGGGTCGTGAAAGTTTTTCGAATTGTTTTATTGAAGAGACAGGTGCATCTTTATTTTTGCCCTTGCGTTAGTTCTGAATGATTTATATATAATTTTAACCGAAAAGGATTTATTTAAAACGTCACATGTCATAGTTTGAAGATCATTAAACTTATTTCGTAAAAATGCAACACATTTACTAAAGTTTTTCCAAGACCACGACATCTGATAATTGCACGCAAAAAAGAATCGTTTTTAGAGTGGACCATAAGAGCAATAAAGAAAAGGCTATTACATTAACAGGCACTAATGCCTCACTTCAATATCCATAGTAAATCAGCCGCCACAGAAGCTAATTTAATTTATTCTCAAATACAGGGAGTACAGTGCTATATACTCCAGTTCCGTCGCTTCTGTGATTAATATGCATTAATTCAAAGCACATCGCTCGAAGCGCGCTTAGCCCACGTTTAGCTGCGACACAGTGGCGAGCCATGCATCAAACAGCCTCTACTTGCCTCTCCTCAATAATCTAATGAACCTACTAGCTATGTCAATCACAGGTAATGGCAGTCTTCACAGCCACAGGTAATTAAGATAACAGCTCCCGTGGTAATTCTTACCGCTTCTCAAAATTGTGGCGATCACGGGTGACCCAGAAGGGATTCTTGGGAGAATATTTTAAAACTGTAATAGCATCAAAGAACGAAGTCTGTGACTATAATATTACCAAAAATCAGTAGCAAGGGCGGAGGATTAAAAAAGTTGAATTGCTGGAAGACGGTTAATGACGATTGAGAGGAAGAAAAAGAGTCCGTAAAATTTTAAAACAATTATTCAGTAGTATTACATTGAAGTGATTAATTCAATATTTTTACAAATATTAAAATTACATTCGAAGAATTACTAAGTAAACACAGAATAAACTGCATTTTCTTGGTTGTAATTATGAAAATATAAGACTCTCGGAAATTAATTTAATATATTTAATAATATTTACGAAACAATCTGGCGATTCCATTCAGTCATTTGTTTTAAGCTATTCACAGGTAATATGCTAAATAATTTATAAAGTCCTTTACATTTTTCATTTAATTTAATTTAATTTAAAGTTAATTTCTTGACTAGTACTCACAGTCTAATTAAACTACGATTAGGAGATTAATACATAAATTCCAAAATCTGATGCAGGTTTTTCTAGGGTTTGTCCTGCATTAATTTTAGGCGGATGCCGGGTAGGATCCTTAAATCATAGGCCGGGGGCCCTAGTTACCTCTTAGCTACCTTCCTCTACCCTTCCGCATCCCACCTTTCAAATCCCTTCCTATGCTATTAAAGGGGAGTTGCCACCATGTGGATTACCCTCATGTAGTCTGTTACCAAAAAAAAACTAATAAATTCAATGTGCCGAACGTTTCGACACGAATTGGTGTTTTTGGAAATTTAGCAAAGAACTAAAATCAAATATAACGATATCAGAGCCAAATAACTAAAATAAAACTAGATATAACTTATTAAGATTTTCTGTGTCGGGCTAATATTGATAGTATTACGTTAATTGTTAATATAAATAATTACAGATCTAAAATAGAGATTTTGTCAAAATCGAAACAGTGACTTAATTTGATACAATTATAAGTGATAGGACTGTGTCGACAAGTTAACAGTTTGAAATTAGATTTATGCTCTTTAATTAGTATTTAAAATTCTTAATGTTTGGCCAATATAATAAAAGTCACAATTTGAACGATCAATCTTATGAACAGAATTGGCTGTGGAAAATTTATTAGTAAGACCTTTGTGTCCTTTAAAAAACATTATTATTTTGGCTTCAACAATTTATTATATTATATTTATTATCAAAAAAAAGGCTCTTCTGTGATGTTTTATTTAAATTAAACCGTTAGAAAAAGACGCCAATTAGCGTTGAAACGTCCGGGACTTTTAAATTTGAATTTATAAGTTTTTGTTTCTCTATTTTATGTTAGTCTGTATGATGGTAGTTTTTAGTATTATGATTTTTAAAAGTCGTTAATTATTATGTTATAAATTCCAAAACGTTGCAACCTTTAAGGCGTAACGGCAGATACTTTCTCTGGACTATGGAAATTTAAAAAACTCCAATTTTAAATTTCTGCACTGGCAACGAGTATGTGCTTTGACGCGATGGATTATTTGGTTTGGTGCAAAAATAATATGTCACTCCAAGGAGGTCTTCGATGTACAACTCGTCTTTGAAACGGATTACGGATTTCCTTCCGTGTTGAAAATACGAAAATATGTCAGTAAAATTGCAACTAATCCTAATGTTTGTCCAATCATGAAGATTCAAACTGTAAATAAAACAGTTTCAAATCTGTGTAACAGTCTAAGAAAACCCCTCATTTTATAATTTATACAGCTGTCTTCTTTAATAAATGTGTGTATGTTCCGCATCTACACCCTTGGAGAAAATTTGACCAAATGTTGCACATGTGTTCCATTTTATGCGGAAAAAACACTGTGGGGGTAAGATCCGACTACCACCTCCTAGGGTGGATGGGGGTTGAAATTTTCAAACAATCTACAAAGACCTACCTTTGCGTCGAATAAATATTTACCGGGATTCAATGAGATTGATAGTTGTTCTCCCGATATTGTGAGTGTAAAAATTTCAACCCTCTTTCGACATACGAGGGGAGCACCCTTATGGGTGGGGACGGAGGTGCTTTACATAAAAATAAAGCAAAAACAACCGATATTAGAGTCGTATCCGGGGTTATGGATTTATCTGAGTTTAATTATGACAGCCAACGTCCCAGTTAAGTTATTCTACCCCTATGAGTGAGGGGGTGGATATAAAATCATACCAAAATTTAAATAAATATGTCTAAAGAAGATACGAAAACTAAATTCTTATTAGTAGCAAATAATGAATGGCAATATTCAATGGTGATGTTATGTATTGACAATTCTGAAATTATGTCACATAAACAGTTTACAATGGGTGTATGTTCCGCATAAAAATTTTAAATCCGTAAAGCAAAATTCGTATACATGTTCCTTTAGAACTGGAAAAAAAACACTGCGGCTAAACCACGAATACCAACCCTAGAAGCGGCCGATATTTGCGTCAAAATATTATTTTACTGCATCAATTAGATTGATACTGTTTCTCCCTAAGTTTTGTGTATAGAATTTCTACCCCCCTTGTGTATTGGACGGGAGCACCCTTAGAGGGCGTGTGGAGGGGAGTTACATAAGAATAACGTGAAAAAAGTCATTATTGGAGTCGAATCCGGGCTTATGGAAGTCGCTCAGTTTAATTATGAATTCAACTTGCCGGAAAAGTTTTACTTAAGCCCTTAGAGTGGGACTGGAAGGGGAAAAATAACACGTGGAGCAAATTCGACCTAAGCGCGAGGAGTATAATTAACTCTCTTAAGATGGGGCGAGTATTTTTTATTGTATAGAGTACATTTCTTAAGTATCATAAGGTACCAAGAATATTTTGAACTATATTATGTCTGCATAGAAAACATTTTTTCACGCATTGCTATTCGATGTCTGCGAGTGAGTAAATAAGGTGAAAAAGAAAAAGATTCTACTGCCGTTACTGTTTGTCAGCCGCGATGTGATGACGTCACTACATTTTTTTGACGCTAATAATTTTTTCTAACTGTCATCTTTCAGTCCATTATTTATATTTGCATAATTAAGAACAATGCATGCATTTTATTTACAAATTGATATGTTATTTTTTCCTATACAGCTAATTAAAAGAAAATTATACTTATTCAAAATTATGCGCAGTAGAATTGAAAAAGGTGCCGATTTACACCTGACTTTATCGTCAAAATTATGAGTTTACAGATGAAATGCAACCCTAATTTATGTTTGATTTCTTAAAAACACCTCTTTGTTCAGATAGGGAAGATCAAGCGTATGACGAAAACCCAAAACCTAAGTCAGTTATCAACGGTTCGATCAGTTTAAAATTATTCAGAATCAAATAAATATAAAAAAATGAAAATATTAATCAAAATGACTCAGAAGATAACATATTCTCTGCTACTCTCTCCGAAATTATTAATTCTGCGTATAATTAACTTGGTTAAAAAGATTTGACTAAATATATGAGAACCAAATGTTGTTCAATTACTCATTTTATGTCAAAATTATTTGCTGAAAGATAGTGCAAGTTTCCGTATTCAAATAAGTAAACTTTACTGACCTGTAATTATTAAAATTTAAAATTATTTATAAACTTATACTATTGTCAAGTAGTTATGCGAAATTGTCTGTTGAGTATTTTTGATTATTTATAACAAAGTAATGAATAATTTATAAATGAAACGCATTAAATAAATGCAATTAGTACATAACTTCGCAAAATCAATGAGGTTATCGTAGCATAAAGTTCAGTCGGGTATTTTTTGGCAATATTTTCCAGCTGTTAAAAAACTCATTATCAAGAGTTGTATGGATTGTTTATTCGATTATAAATGGCTGTTTAAGGAAATATCGATTAAATTCTTTAAAGCCTAGCAAAACAATATTAGCACGTTGTTTTAGTTATGCCTACTAGGATCAGGCTGTAATTTAGAAAAATTACACAAGTTTTAGAAATACGCATCTTCTAAAGATATTATATAATAAAATTATATTTTTAAATACACAAATACTGTATTACAATTTCCATTTTTGGTTGTCTTTTTTTCCCCATTTCTCTTCTGTTAGAAACATAGCCATCACCCATGCAAATTCTATCTACTCAAGGGTTAAAACCACGTTAGAATCGCGATGCAGCAAAGTAAACTTTTTTGTCCCCATAATTTGACGAAAATTAATTATTCATTAACTTATTTATATTTTTAATTTATTTACCTAAGGAGAGGACGAGTAGTAAATTGTCTAATGATAACAATGTAGGCTATTACAAATCGGTTATTTTGACTTGTGCCTCACGTTTGATTAAATTTTTATAGAGTAATATAAAGTTTCGAGTCATAATTTGTTATATGATAATATTGTTAAAACTCTAACGAAATTATTTAATCTTAATGGAAAATTTGAAGGTCAAATATTTGTTTTCTGTTGGTAGAAATTATAAAAAAATACATCAGCAGGGTCTGTATGCGCTTTATCAAACTACTCTTTTAATAATAGTTTCCGCCGACTGAGAGTGTGATTTTTATATTATTTAGCTTCGATTATTTAATATGTAATTTTTATTTATCTAAATTAGAAATATTTTTTGACTAACCATAATTTTTATACATCATATTTGGATTTGAAATTTGTTGACAATGGTGGGGTTTAATATTTGGTCGGTTGTTCCACTGTTTTTAAGAAGATTCAGAAAGCGAAGGAAAAGAAAACTTTGAAGCAGAAAAATGGCATTAAGTGGTAATAGTGAAATAAACATGTGTTTCGAACAGTAAAAATCTCTGTTCTTCATTTGAGAATAAGAATCATTAGTTCAGAGCCTCGTGAGTCCACAATCCCACTAAGGCATGGACCTACAAGGTTCAGATTAGCCTGGGGAGACGGATTACTGCATCTGAGTACATTCTTTTACTTAAAGCAGTTTTACCTCATTTGTGATGGAAATGCATAGAAGACCCCACTTTTAGTTAATTAGTAATTCTGTCACCCTATAAGCTATGAGAAAATAAAAATACATCTATTTGATGAGAGGAAATTCACGAATTATTGCAGAGGAATTTTAAGAAAGAAACTCATTTTTGTAACAAATTACAGCAGGTGACCAACCAAAGTTGAACAGCTTCCGTTGTGTATTCCTGCAGCTTTATGTAGCCAAACATTTGTGTTAACTCTCGCTTATACTTTTCCATTTTAACATTTACGGGCTTACAAAAATATCGAAATTCATAAAAGCGATGAAACGCGATAATGCAAACAAAACTGTGTTTTTATACTAATAACTCATCCGCGGAAACTGCACGAGAGCAAAGCCAACAAGTCCGTAAATATGCTTCATTTTTTATGAATCTGAGCCAATGCGATTTTTTTGTTGTTTATTTCGAAGCCATTAAAATTTTTATTCATATCGGAGCTCGCAAACAGGCATGATACAAAGCCCCCGGTCGCAGGCGGGAATATGGGTGTGCAGAGATACGTGAGATGTGCGTGGGAGGGAGAATAACTCCCACCACCACGCCCCACCCTCCAACCCCCCATCGTTCCATTCGCACATTTCCTACCCGCAATCCACTCTTTGAATTACCTACCAATACTGAACTCTATACCGAGCTAAACCACATAAATCAAAATACAGGCAAGTATATACACACCGACACACACAGGGCCATGCCTGTGCACGTATTACGCCAAACGTAATAAACTAGCATGATGCATTAGATGGCTTTTGATTGGCTAAACCGGGCTCCATCATTGCGGCTTAATTACTTCCATTAAAACGAGGTAATGAATGTCTATGTGCTCGGGGTTTGGGGCCCGCACATTACTGCCATTATATTACCATCAATATAGCGTGGCTGACGCAGGGATGCGCGCCTGGGGAGGCACATGCGTGAGTGTGTGGAATTATGCGTGCCACTTCCCCCAAGCCTCCGACAAATATTTTTTTTTTGTCGCCGAATATTAACGAGGCGTCTGCGACGCTAACTTCGCCGAACGAGAGATATTACTCGCTCTTGCATTAACGATGCGCTGAATGCGCCGAGGAAAAGTAATAAAAAGGGAGGGACTGGTCCGAGCAAGTCGTCCGCAAAACTCTATACCGTCCATTAGGCAACTCACGAAGTTTCCAATAATTACTAGTTTTAAAATGTCGAGTCTCCCGCAGGATAGGAATTACACACTTACCGTACGCCTTGCCAAACACTACGTTGGCTTCAGAGCAAGTATTCAACTCATATTGAAAAGGGCGACCAGTACAATATTTTTTTTTTGGACTTTATTTACGCATCCTTTACCTAACTGTGACTTACCAACCAATTCATCCTTCTCTCACATTCTTCTTCTTTACGCTCGAAATTTAACGTTATTCGACTGTTCGTACTATCACTAGACTTCACCGACTTAAGCAGTTAGTTACATTTCCTCAAACATTTCGTTTCATAAGATTAAAATAATCTACAAATAATAATTATGACGATTATTAATTCTTCCTATGGTAATTTGACTGCATGAGTCATATTTCCACTTGAATACGTATGCCTACTCGTCTCGCCATTTTACCAGAATCTCCTCTCAGATGTTTCGAGAGAAATAGAGTAAAACGATTCAAGAACGTATATGTCGCGAAATACACCAAGTCGTGTCAAGACAATATACGCAGTGGCTCACTGCCCTGTATTAGTGAGGGGTAGGCCGGAGCTCAGTTTAACACAAACCTTTGTTACAACTTGGTTGTGTAAAAACATTACTGAAAACATTGACGCACAGAAATACATTGTGTGTCAGTTCAGGATATGTTGTACACTACAAAAACTCATCCGTACAAGTTAAGACCTGATTTGTACCGGGTATAAAAAGACCTTACTGCTGTCTCTATATGCCGTTAGTAAGAACGAAGTTATTGTTTTGAATAATGGTAGTGGCCTAGTTCCAGCTATTCCCAATTGACGACAATGCTCACCTCCGTCTACTCCCTTCTTCAACTGCGCATCCGACATGACCTAAAATGTACGTTGAAAGTCTCCATTCTTACTAAAAACCAATGTCAACAACAACAGTAGATCCGTAACTCCCCGAAATGCAAAGTTTAAGGAATTACGCTTTAAAAAATTTACATCTATTACTCTAATAAAATATAAAGGGCGTTAGTTATACCCTTAAAGATTTTAATTATTTTTTTACCTCTGGAGATTTTTTAAATAACAAATCCATTCACCTCACGTAACAAAACAAATTATTTTAAAGATGTCTTCATCATTGCTTCGTAACAAATATTTTTTTACGAGACCTATCCAGTTAAGAATCTTTTCCCTTTCTTGCACAAATTTGTATGAACGTGTCTGTCTTAGAGGGAATATGTTTATGTCCGAGGTAAATAATTATACGACGTAAGGGATAAACAACCTACAGAATAAAGAGTCAATATGAGACAGAACATACCTGAATTGATATTATAATTATTAAAAAAAATTATTTTAAGTTTTTACTTCTACTGTTAACTCTGTAAAAACATGTAAATAATATAAGATACAAGTGTTTTACCTCAGAATTCATCTGAGTAGTAACCTATATTAAATATAGATCAAGACTGTCCTAATGATTGACTCGTTGAATTCGAAAACCTAAGATTTATACAAACCGAGTTAACACTCATAAATATTTATAATGTCACCTTTAATACACACCTGAAACTGCAGTTTTCGTTAACGTGCCTTTTTTACTTTCTATTAAAAGTTCAGAAATAGAGGATGGTATCACTTCACTGAGGATGAATATAATCAAGACATTTCTCTAACTAGTTCAACATGGATGTATTTTAAGCATAGAAAAATGATTTAAAATTATCTGACATTTAAAAAAAATATTTTCAAGAGAGACAGGTATTTTAATACACATAAAAAATTAAAACTTTATTAACCCGTCATCAATTTTCTTTTCAAAACAATATTTGTACAAACATATAATTCTCTTGTTGTAAATCGTTGATATGAGATAAATATTTTCTTGAAATTAAAAAATTTTACGTCTGATTGGAAAGTAATAATAAGAAAGCTAGCCAAATACAGACAAAATAAGTGATAATATAAATTCCACACAACGTTTCTAGGGTGCTCCAGGTGCTAAGAAGAGCCAAGAGCGACACAACTGCACACGTCAGTTGACAAAACTCAAAAGCATTATCACTTATTTTGTCTGTATTTGTCTATTTTTCTTGTTATTATTAATATTTTCTTGTGTGATGAAAGATCCCGTTTTTATATTGACATAACAACGTAAGGATGTTTGATAAATATTGATAACGGGTTTATGTTTTCCTTCATTGTATAATATTATTATTAATGGCCATACAAAAAAAAAAGAAAAAAATGTTAAATGAAAAATTACAGTTAATTCACATAAGAAATTATTATATAACCCACGAAGTTTCATTCTAAAATTAGGACCTCTTGAGGTAACGTCAATAGTAAGCAGTACTTTAAAAATGAATGATATGTTATTTACATTTTTATGTTATTCTGGAAAAATCCCAATATAAAATTCATGAAAATTAAATATTAAAAGCAATAAAACGTCAATTGTAGAGGTGTAAATGCAAAGCATTAAAATTTCAATTGACATTTTATTGGTTTTAATATTTAATTTTCATTAATTTTTTATTCGGATTTTCTTCAGCATCACACAAAATTATAGATAATTTAGTATTTAATTTTATAGCTCTCTCAACTATTTATAGTCATTACCTGAAAATATCCTAAATTTATGATGAAACGTCGTAGATTGAATAATAAATTTTTATGTTAAGAAATAGTAATTTTAAATTAAATTATTTTCTGACATATGCGGACATTAAAATTAATATTAAAACATTTAACATTAACGCCAATAAAATTTCAATTGAAAGTTGCATGCTTTGAATTGTCGACGCTGCAAATGACATTTTGCTGATTTTAATACTAGAAAGATTGAAGGAAGTAAGCAAGTTTCTTTTTCAAGAATGAATACTGTTTGCTAATTATGAATAAAATGCATTTTTATCAAGTATTTCATATTGCAACATTTGCCGTAAAGAATAAAAGTGTTGGAATGGACGAATTTTGGGTTCCCAACACGATCCTTCACATCACATGGCGATGACCGTGATCCGAGATCTCACACTTTTTCCAAAGAATTCTGGGAGGCATATTAATTACTTGGTTATCACGATTTGTTATACGAATATCCGTAGCTCGCCGGGGCTCCAACTTAGCCATTCACATCAAGACTGCAAAGAAATTCTGTAACGAGAGAAACCCACGTTAAAGTGTTCCTTCAATCACTGTTCGCTCGCCAACAGTAAATTGGTATTGGTAGCGCTTACTGTTCGGAAGTTTAATTACTTTGAAGGGAAATTCAAAGCAGCACTACACTCGGCCGTTGTTCGAGTTCTCTGAATTCATCGGAGTACCTTCTTTACTTCCGCCGTATCACACACTCTTTTGCCTATAAAAGTTCCATTAGTTGAGACAAAGCTGGCGCGGGGAAACGACCCCTTATTTGCGGGAGCGTGCGCAGTCTGGAAGCTTTAATGTAACCGAATCTGGCCGCACCCCAGCAATCCCTCGCCCCTGTACCTCGGGGATAGATTAAGTAACTGTTTCTGAGGAAGCACTCTATTATGGCCTCGTGAGCACCAATCAGGCGGCGAGGGCGCCATCTCAATTACCAAGCTGCCATTCACCGGCCGCAAATACAATACCGCTGACAGCAAGCACTGCCAAATTTAACGTCGTCTAAACGAATAAGAACAAATTGTTCGAATCTCCTTCACCACTGCAGCAATGTACTGTCATCTGATTCCCTATCGCATCCGTTCTTATGCAACCTGCACCACGCGATTCGTAACGCAACACAAACATTCCACTTGACTCATAATTATTCCCATATCACCTGACGACATTCAATGGGCGCCTTTCCATCCCGTCTGTTCACTGATGATTCTTGCAACTACAGAATTTTTATAGGGTGATTCCACGGTCATGAGATAAAGTATGGGGGGTGGTACAGCCTCCTGATACATGCAATCTTTTGTACAGGAATGTATGGGGGAAGTGACGTGTTGAGGCACGAACACAAAAACATTAAACAAAACGAAAAGCATCGCAACGTCATCGCAAAGTGCTGATTTCCGTCAATTTTTACAATAAGTGCTCAAAATTGCGACCACTAACATTAATACGAGACTCCAGTTTTTTTTGTTTTGTTTTTAGAGCAACAGGCTACATGAGGGTAATCCACGTTGGGCAACTCCCCTTTAATAGCATAGAAAGGGATTTGAAAGGGGGGATGCGGAAGGTTAGAGGAAGGTAGCCAAGGGTTACTAGGGTCCCCGGGCTATATTTTAAGGATCCTACCCGGCATTCGCCTAAAGAAATGCAGGGAAAACCCTAGAAAAACCTGCATCGGGTAGGTCGGGCATTGGGTACTTGTCCCACGCCCTTCCGATAGCGGGAGAGGAGTTTGCTGAAAAGGCATCCGCAAAGGCAGCCCCTTCGTATCTCTCCTACAAGCTTTGCCTGCGAGAGAACATCCCTCGCAGGTTACCTGCGAGAGAATCCTCTCGCTCCGCAATTTTGAGACTCCAGTTGACTCAATTGAGGACCACGTTGCCCGACAATCCATTGCGACTGCAAGCGTGCGCGAAATACCTGGAATCTTTGGAACTCAATATATTGTTCTCGGAGTTCAACCGGGTTTTGCATAATTGTAGAACGCAACGTTTCGACGACTAAAAGCTCTGTCGTCATCTTCTAGGCGCCTAGAAGATGACGACAGAGCTTTTAGTCGTCGAAACGTTGCGTTCTACAATTATGCAAAACTCGGTTGAACTCCGAGAACAATAGGCGCCTAGAAGATGACGACAGAGCTTTTAGTCGTCAAAACGTTGCGTTCTACAATTATGCAAAACCCGGTTGAACTCCGAGAACAATATATTGAACAACTGCACCGGGAAAGGCTTCAATCTTTGATCTTTGAAACTGTTTGCCAATTGCTCTTTTAACGCTACCAAGCATTTATGACTGCTGGTTGTCGTTTAATATGAGCATTTCTGAAAAGAAAATCTTTGTACTGATGTTGTAAATAAACTTTTTTTTTATTTTCACTTCCTATACAAAAAATTAATTTTATAGTAAGCTACACCACCTCTCAAAGTTTGTCCCGTGACCGTGGAATAGCCCTTTGAGTATAGAATTTTTCTCTCACTCTACTGTAGAAAAGGTGTAGTCTTGAGGAAAAGTTAAATTTAGATTAATCCCCTTGCAAAACGTGATAAATGTTTACAGATTGTTCTCAGGGCCTTTTGATGCTCACAGTCTTAATTTATCATATATGACGTTCAATGAAATGACAATTGTTGTTCTCAGTTTGACAGCCTCATAAAGTAAGCTTATTTTTACCAATATTATTAGCTCAGAGAATCTATATTTATGGCTTCCTACAATTCTTGAAATTTTAAAAGGGAATAAGTTCACAAAATTTTTAATATAAGACATTAATTTTTGTAACTATATAGCTGGAGTACAGCGCCTATATTATTTTTGTACGCCCAAGATTAAATTTAGATGTACTAATTGTAATACTGCAATTTCTTTGATGTTATTTCAATAGTTGTGATATATTTACGTTATTGGATATTCAAAATTGTATCTATGTTCACGTCCGGAATGACCTTAGTTCCCAATTTCAATTAGGTATCAACTTGGGAATTCCTGATATTTTCCCTCGTTTACTCATTTGCTACGATTTTGATTTTTACTCGAGAAGTAGTGCTTTTCACTTCCGCAAATTTTATATGTTGCTTCCCGTGTTCTTCGCTTTGTAAGAACTTTCCAGGTCATACACATTAACAGAGCTCTACCGCTTCCGTTTTCTCTAGAAGTCTACAATTTCAAACAACGACTTTTTTGTACGTGGTCCGGGGAGAAAATCCATTTCCGCCTAAGTCCTGTGGAGATTTAGGTCGAGATCTAGCAGAAGTCATCCCCCATCTGTCGCAGAGCCATCTCGAGCTGAACTCTGACCTGGCTCGCCATTACAACCAGATTAGGGCCCCATTGTCGACTCGAAGCCACCGTCCCCTTGTCTATTACACGATGGGGCGAGTCGAGGGGAATGCTGACTCAACATGTGGGCCTAAATATGGCCATTAATTACAGGACCAAACACTTGGGCGGGTCTGGTAGGGCTAATGGGGCAAATTAATCTGCTGGTGTTGCAGCAGATTTCAAGGGGGAGGATTTCCTGCCTCGAGTGTGCGTTAAAACATTGAGTGCGCCTCAACAGCACGCCCTCTCTACTAACTTAGTAAAAACGGTCGTCAATAGCATGCATCAACCGAGTGAGCCGTGCAAATTATCCCAATGACGAGTAGTATCCTGGGACTTCGGCCTCGAGGACTTTACCCAAGTAAATAAACATAATTCAATTTGCATTTCAACTTCAGTTGAATATCAAAGTCGAAGTCTTCCAAAAAATTTATAAAGGAATTTTTTTACGCAATTTGTGATCATGCGGAAAATTAAAATAAAAAATAATAGAGATTTTCCGGTTAGTTGCATTATCTAAAAATAAATTCTATTTATTTTTTTAAATTTGTATCTGTAAGTTTCTAATATTGCTATTATTTATAACAGTGTATGTATATACTTATGACGAATGTTAAATTACCATTCTGCAAGTAATAAAAAATCAAACCCAACTGATAAAATTGTAAAAAATTCCAGGTGACTACCAAAATGAACTTTGATCAAGATTCTGTGATTTTATGTTTTAACGGTATTTTAACAAACTCTGCACATGTAAATCATATACACGATTAACTCTGCAAACAAAATATTATATATATTGTAGTAAATATTCTCGTTTTCCCAAAGGTTTTGGGTGAAAACGGCGACGATAATATGCTGACTCATTAAAGTGATGAGGAATAAATTTTCTGAGTCTAATTTACGTGCACGAATCCTAAGATCCGTCGATATTATCAGACAAATAACCAAACTTTGTTTATTTTAATAATATATATTTATAGGGGGTTGTTTGGCTTTTAAAATAAATACACCAAATGATTATTCACCACCACATTATTATTTTCCAGTAAACAGAATACATGTGCACGGGACGTTACTGTTGGGCATCCGGCTATTTCTTCAGCTCTCTTTGCTCTAAGTTCAAAGCACTCGATCATCAACATCGAAGTGTTGCCAACTACGCATTTTACACATAAGTACACCTACACCACTCTCCTCTCAGTAAAACATCACATATGTTAGTTCAGTTCCGCACTGTCTTTACAAAAAACAACTTTTAGGAATCTAGCAGGTTTTTTGATTTCCCTGCCGCTTCTGGTCTTCCGTGTTTCACAGGGCGGCGATGGTGTTGATGGTCCATTACTAGCTGCAGGTTCTGGAACTGGGTTGATTTGGGCAGGTTCTTCCTCAGCCAATAGGTAAGCGGGTTTCAACCTGTCAACAGAAAAATTTGTCTGCTTGCCATTAACAAGCAGTGTGAAAAATTTGCCACTACGTTGTTTGACCAAAAATGGTCCGTCATATGCAGGTTCCAGCCCTTTCTTTATGCGATCATTACGAATGAATACATGCGTTGAGGTCCATAAGTCTCTATGCACATATACATTTTGCTTATTTTTGTACATTATAGGCACTGGCTTAAGCGATTTCATCGTCCGAATGAGCTCGGTGACAAATGTTTCTGCGCTGTCTGGAAACTTCTTTTCTTCAAAAAATTCACCAGGAAGGCGGATTGTCTTCCCGTATACCATTTGTGCTATGCTGTGATGTACGTCTTCCTTGATAGCTCCTCGAAGTCCTAATAGAATCGTAGGTAGTGATTGTGTCCATTTTACGTTGTTATGAGCTTTGATTGCAGTTTTCATGGTTCTATGGAGTCTCTCAACTTTTCCATTTGCTTGCGGATGATATGCCGTAGTGTGTTGTACTTTTATTCCACAAATGGCTGCTAGATTACGGAACAACGACGATTCAAATTGTCTTCCTTGATCCGTAATCACTTGTATCGGCACTCCAAATCTCACAATCCAATTTTCGTAAAAAACTCTTGCGATTGTTTCCGCCATGATGTTGCTTGTAGGTACGACCTCCATCCAATTAGTAAATCTATCAATAAATGTAACGCAGTAGGAGTTCCCTTCTGATGGTGGTAGTGGTCCTACAATGTCTAAATGTATTACTTGAAATCTTCCGTCTGGTTCTGAAAATGGTTGAATTGGCGATTTTGTGTGTCTAATTACTTTATTCTTCTGACAATTAATACATGCCTGCGCCCATTTTCTGACATCATTTTTAATTTCTGGCCATAAAAACCGTTCTGTTATTTGTTTGACAGTCGCTTTCACACCTGGATGAGATAAATTGTGCATTTGGTGAAACACTGTTTTTCGGAATTTTGCTGGTATTACTGGTCGAATGTTTGAAGTGGATGTATCACACCACAAGAACTTCCCTGAAGCAAGCGGGTACCTTTTCAATGTGATGTTCAACGTCTTTTCTTGCAATAGTTTTTCGATCTCCTCATCCGAAGTTTGAGCTTCCGCTATTTTCTCGTAATCAACAAGCGACACTTCATTAATTCTGGATAACGCGTCGGCAACTACGTTCTCTTCTCCTTTTACATGTTGAATTCTTGTCGAAAACTGAGATATATACTGTAGATGTCGTAGTTGTCTCGGTGAAGCTTTTTCATTTTTTTGTTGAAACGCAAAAATCAAAGGTTTGTGATCCGTCAGTATGGTAAAATTACGACCTTCCAACAGATATTTCAATTGTTTCACTGCAAGGTAAATTGCTAACAATTCACGATCATATGCACTATATGCTTGTTGTGCACTTGACAGTTTTTTTGAAAAAAATGCGATCGGTTTCCAACTTCCTTTTTCTAATTGTTGTAACACTGCTCCGACAGCGGTATTTGATGCATCTGTACTTAAGCTGAGAGGTAGTTCATGATTAGGAAATGTCAGAAGTGTAGTGCTTGCCAAATCTTGTTTGCATTTTTCGAAATTATTTCTGGCTTCTTCTGTCCAATTTATTTTTCTTCTATCTCTCTTCTTAGCACCACGTAGGTATTCATGCAGGATAGCCTGCGTCTGTACGGCATCCTTCAAATAACGCCGATAATAGTTAACCATCCCTAAAAATGTTCTTAATTCTGCAATTGTTTCAGGCAAACTGTATTCCTGGATAGCCTTCACCTTTTCCATCAGTGGTTCCGATCCTTCTTCCGTAATATAGTAGCCTAAATATTCGATCTTGTCTTGGCCTAATATGGACTTGGATATATTAATACGAAGACCATAATTTTGCAATCTCTCGAAAACCAAGGCAAGGTGCGTTCGATGTTCTTCCAACGATGAAGAAGCTATCAATATATCGTCTAAGTACGGAAAAGTAAAATCTAAACCTTGGAGAACTTGATTTATGAAGCGTTGAAATGTAGATGGTGCATTACGCAATCCAAAACTCATTACATTAAATTCGTATAAACCAAATGGTGTTATTACAGCTGTTTTTGCTTTATCTTCTTCTGCTATTGGGATCTGGTAATACGCTTTGAACAAATCAATTTTAGAAAAAACTTTTTTTCCTGGAAGGATTTGGTGGAAATCTTCTATTCTAGGAACTGGATATCGATCCGGAATAGTTTTATCGTTTAATTGTCGATAATCACCACAAGCTCTAAACGAACCATCCTTCTTTGGCACAATATGGAGAGGACTGGCCCACGGCGACGATGAAGGACGAACTATATCATTCTGCAGCATATACTGGAATTCTTTCTTCGCTTCTGCAAATTTCTTAGGATCCAAAGGTCTTGCCTTAGAATAAACTGGCTGTCCTTTGGTCACAATATGATGTTTAACATCATGTTTTACACGATTTGGAATTAATGTCGGTGTTGTAATACTCGGATAATTAGATAGCAGGTCTGTAAACTTAGATTGTGCTAGTGAGCAAACAATTTCTTTGGTATTGATGGCAGAGACTTCACCATGAACATAAAGCTGTGTCACTCCATCAACCAATTTTCTTCGTTTGATATCGATAACTAAATCATATTTATTTAGAAAATCTGCCCCTAAAATTCCTCTTCCGACTTTTGCGACAATGAATGGCCATTGAAATTGTCTACGTAAGCCCAAGTCTAAATTCATAATTTGGAATCCATACGTAGGAATTTCTGAATTATTCGCAGCGTACAATTTATATGACGTATTACTCGGTTTAGCTACATCTGAGCATGGAATAATTGAAACGTCAGCTCCACTGTCCACCAGAAATTTAAGTCCAGTTTTTCTGTCCTTAACAAACAGTCGAAAACTGCGGCTACTTGGGGAATTCTCAGCAGCAGTTGCAGCCGCAATCTCTACTGCTGGCTGGAGTTTTCCGCATTCCATGAGCAAGGTTGTTTACATTTATTAGGCTGACATTCATCCCTAAATTTAAAATGGTAGAAGCAATATTTTCCTTTCGGGTTATACTTCCGATTATACCGATTTCTACTCGTACTTCGGCTTCGGCTTCTATGACGTTTTTGGTTGTCTAGCATTAAAGTTTCTATGCGTTTCTCCAATTCTGCAATTCTATGATTTAGGTCCGTTTCCTTACTTCCCGAAACCGCATAAATGTGCGATGGTCGGTTCATCTCAACAATCTTATCGGCCATTATTGCCAATTTTTCGAGGTTCTCGTCGCTTATTATCAAAATACTTCTAACATGATCAGGCAATTTCTGTAACCACAAGGTTTTCAGAACTTTTTCCGTAACCTCTGATCCCGCTAAGGTCTGCATTCTACGTAAGAATTGGCTAGGTTTCTCGTCTCCGATTTCGAACGATGTCAGCAAACGCTTAATGCGCGTATCTTCGCTTTCTCGGAACGTATTTAGAAGTCTTTCTTTAGCTGCTGTATATTTATCTAGTCTTTCCGATTGAATAATGTCCCATACATGCTCTATAAATTTGGGTTCGAGCTGTGCTATCAAGTAGTTAAATTTCGTCTCTTCGCGAACAATATTACTTATAAGAAATTGAGCTTCGACTTGATAGAACCAAATTTCCGGTTTCTCTACCCAGAATGGTGGAATTTTTACACTCACCACATCCGTATACTTCAACGAGACGGTTTGCGATGAATCTTCATTCGGCATTCTCTCGTCCACGTGCTCCATTAGAATCCGTTTGAATCCTGGCTGTAACTGCACTAATCACGTCGTTGGTCACCAATTCTTATAGGGGGTTGTTTGGCTTTTAAAATAAATACACCAAATGATTATTCACCACCACATTATTATTTTCCAGTAAACAGAATACATGTGCACGGGACGTTACTGTTGGGCATCCGGCTATTTCTTCAGCTCTCTTTGCTCTAAGTTCAAAGCACTCGATCATCAACATCGAAGTGTTGCCAACTACGCATTTTACACATAAGTACACCTACATATTTATCGAAACATGAAACAGGAATTATTCAGCCTTGGTTTGGATCTACCAACACATGGGGGGGGGGCATCAAGTAAAGATTTGTATGATGCGCATTATACGATCTCCGGATCCAGAGACCACGTGTTTTTGAGATCTCAGCGACGACCTGCTCGCTGAGGAGCCGAAATGCGGACTGACTTTCAAAGGAACCAATAATTACAATCGCGTGCAGCCCAATTGTCTGGGCCACGAAAGAAGAAATTAGCAAATACACGTATTCTTAACAACATACAAAATACACATCTATAAAACAGACACATCCGTTGTTGATATGTTACAATAAATATCGCAGTAATAATTCTATATGTGAATTAATTACGGAATTAAGTACCTAATAAAAAGCAAAATTAATAAGATAAAGAATACCATGCAATGCTCCGGACGTAATTGTTGCTATTTTCAGTAACAGCTGTAAGGACGGTACATCATATAAACTCAAATTAACATTTTACTCAACGTTTGGCGCCAAATATAACAACCTCTCTTTCTGAGGTAATCACTGCTTTTAATTTATAAACCGCTACTGTCCCTCCTCAGCACGATGTCTCAAAGTTATCACACTTTGACGTGTAGTTTCATATGAAAAAACCCGAATTTGAAGTGAAGGGAAATATGACAATCGAGACACATTATTGTGTTCTGCAGACATGAACCTTTGTTCCTGAGCTATTTGTTGAAATATTATATTTATGAATGTCTGTAAAATGCTCTCAATACTGCAAAGTTTCGTTCCACTGTTTCCTTAAATCAAATACGTTAAATAAGAAATACTCAAGATCATTGAACTAAGAGATCATAATATAAATTGCCGTCAGGAAATTTAGAATTGGGGTCTTACAAAAGTTTGTGTACTTTGTGATCCGCATTTGATCATGGACTGTGACTGTACGAGGGGTAAACGCTGGTGGTCTAGCTACATCGCTTTTTACTTTGCACTTATTAGCAGGGGCTTGGGGAATAATCATCCACCCTTCTATGGAGTGGCTGCAATTGTACGCGCTGGACGCAAACGCACAAGGGTTCTTTAAGTAATTCAGTGTCTCATGGCTGGAATCAGGCGTCAAGTATACAGAGTTAAATATCTTCAAAAGTTGCTACTTCATACAATTTTCGTCATATAGACACTTCTGCTCTAAGAAAAGCTCGGTCTTATCGAGGCTGTAAATTACATCATTCTGAAGTTCACGAGTTTCGAATGTAAGTCAAAGATTGCGACCTGATGAAGCCAGCCAAAGGTTAAATATATTCATTGACATATGATAGAAACATGAAAACGGTTTCCTCAAAGGATGTTCTTGGTATTACCAAGTATCTTTACCGCTACATCAGTTGTACTGTTAATACTCATCAGTAAGTGCAAAGAGAAAAATAGTCAGGGAGAGAAGATCGATTGGTTCTCATCAAAGCTTTCATCCCGCAATTATAAGACCTACACAAACATTTCATGTTTGTCATTATATTAATAATATTCACAGTTTACTTTATGTCCTGCGAGCTGCAATAATTGTTTAGTTTTCAAAGGCTGTTTGTTATACATTAAGAATCATCTGTAATACGTCTCTGTATGACCACTGCAGACGATCATTGCAGTCATTCCGGAAAAAAACAAAATTACTTTAGGCATACAAATACGTATCTCAATTTTATTTCGAATCACACATATATTCAAATGAAACTTAATGTGTATTCCATGGATTCAATTATGGCAAGCCCAAAATTCAGCCGTATTCAAGACGTCTATTGCTGTTCTTTCGTTTTGGACGACAACATGACAATGTTATTTGTGATCCATTTTAGTTGAACGCACGTGGTTTTACCGAAATAATAGTCAAAATGACAATTTACGTCTAAGGCATAGTACACACTTGTATACAAAGTCGAGCGAATATGTATCTAGACAATGTCTACAGACAATCGAGCGAAATCACAGAATATTGGTCTCCCGTCTGAAATGGGACACTTGAGTCATTTCTCGGAATTGTTAGTCCTATTAATAATAATAGGTGTTCGTATACAACACAAGTATTTTTTACAGGAGATGCACCGCTCTTTTCGCCTGACGAATTTCTGAATGTTCCCGATGAAAATATGTTTTTAAATTGTGCATTTTGGTACGAACACTTAATATTTTGGACCGGCTCTTCAATAACTATTTTCTTCTTTCGTGATATTTATATTCTGGATTAGTCGATTCCAACAAAAAAAGACGAAAATCTTCTATTAAAAGTTAAACTTTCTTTGTTGGCCACATCTTAATAAGAAAGAAGTAAAAATAAAAAAAATTAACGAAGCGTTCTCTAGAACTCACAGAGGATAATTTGGGCCCATGTCTAGAAAAGCGTCCACGCTACGAAATATTGCGTAAAAATGTGTAACAATTCTGACAATTGCCTCAATTCTCCCGTTTCAGACAGGAGAACAATATTCTGACATTTTAGGAATATAAAAACGTATTTCAATATTATTTATAATCACTCATATATTCAAATGAAACTTAATATACATTCCATGGATTGAATTATGACAAGATATTTGTTAAGTCCGCGTGCAAGAGGTCTATTATTGTTATTCATTAAGGGAATGATTTTTATGATCCAATTTAGTTGAATGTACGTGGGTTTACGTAAACATTAGTGAAAATGACAATGTATGTCTAAGGCCTAGTACACACTTGTATACTAAGTCGCGCGATTTTGTATCTAGACGATGTCTACAGACAATCGAGCGACAAATTCTTGTATATAGACACGCTTTCAGGACAAAATCGCAGAATGTTGGTATCTCGTCTTAAATGGGACACTTGAGTCATTTCTCAGAATTGTTATACCTATTAATAATAATATTAGGTGTTCGTATAAAAACCAAGTATTTTTTACTGGAGATGCCCAGTTTTTATTTGCCTGAGTAATTTTTTATGCTCCCGACGAAATACTGTTTTTAAATTGAGTATTTTTGTACGGACATTTAATATTTTTTTGGCCAGCTCTTCAATAACTATTTTCTTCTTTTGCGATATTTGTATTCCAGGTTATCTTCTATTAAAAGTTAAAGCGTTTATATATTTATAATATAATGCCAATTATACAGACCATTAATTATTTTTAATATAATTAAATTGTTAGTGAGTACGAGAGATATAATACAGTATCAAACAGTAAAGTCTGCAAATATAAATTGTAAATCGCGAGTTCCTGTATGGAAGTAAGCAAATAGTTGTACGGAGAGATTTTCATAACAATTTGCAAACGGGGAAGCAAAAGGTTGCTTCACGCTGATAGAACAATTTTCGCATTGAGGAATCCGGTGTCCGCTAGCTGACCAAAAATGGGAGGCTCATCCGAGGTTCCAGATAGCTGAGGACGAGAAATTCAAGCGTTTGTATTAAAATTGCAATGAAGTAGAATCAGTGTAAAAAAAATGGCTTTTTAGTGTGTTAGTTATCAAGATACAAGAGAGAGATCTGGCACCAGAAAGACTTTAATATAAATTTGTAAACGATAATTAAAAGGGTAGAGTCAAATTTTGTTCAGTTTTCATTTCGTTCTACTTTCTTTCCACTTATTTTCATATTGTTTTAGGTTAATTTTTATATTTTGAATTCTTAATTGTCGGGTTATAAATTGATTTTTTTCTAATTATCAAACCCAGTTATGGCCCTGAGATAAGAGATTCGTCGAATTTCATGGTAACGATATAAGATCTATATGTTTAAAAATGCCATGATTAAATAAATTAAAATTAAAGTATTTGTTTTAAATGGATGAAATTCGGCATGAAAATAGGTTTTGTAAATTGTAAAATTTATCAACAATAATAAATTCATTTTAAAGCTAATAAATGTTGTTAACTGATTCATTTAATTAACCCTAATTTGTTATTTATTACATAAATGGCTTCACCAACGTGGGGCATAATTAATCGCCTAATTTAAGGTTATTACAATATATATATGAATTTATCGCTCGATTGTCGATAGACATTGTCTAGATACACAATTGCTCGACTTTGTATACAAGTGTTTACTATGCCTTAAAAGTAGTTTTATTGAAGAACAGAAGAAATGCTTTCAATTAAAGCTCAGATCTTAGTAGCTATGAAACTAGAATATAAAAATATCGACCGGACCGGGAATCGAACCCACGACCTCCACTTAGCGTTTAGGTCTATTCGGTTACAGGAAGCTCGCACATTTTGTAGAATGCCTAGCATACAAATAAAAACGAGAGTTTTGCATAAAGTGTCCCCACAATTATGAGTACATAATAATGAATTAAATGGTTTGGGGTTTTACGTTTCTCTTCAGATACATTTTTTTAAACCATCCTCTGAGCATCTGTTATGTATCAGACAAACATAAAGGCGTATTGTCTCAAGAAAATAGTTCTGAAAGAAAGTGGACGCCTACATTGTTGGAATATTATTCATGTAAAACATTTTAACGTATTTTTCATTCATGAATATATTTGCAGAGATTTATATTTTTTTATAAGAATAGGATATAGACGGAGGATCTGTAAAAGCGGGAGTGGCTTAAAGCTTGAAAATAATAATTATTATTATTTATTTATGATATTATGGAAACTAATTTTAAGCTGCTAAACAAACTTCTCAATTTAACAAATTTCAATTACATGGCATTTACACTTTACGGAAATATAATCCCATAATATTATGGAAATATCGGTTCAGCATTACATCTCAATTTACTTATACTGGTTACTTATACTGGTTACTGGATCAGATCAGATTTGCGACGTTTATAATAATAATTAAAATAACCTGGTGATCGAACATTCTAATTAACTAATTCGTAAGGATTTGTCGTATCATTTGTGGTTGGTTACACTTAATGCCGGCTCCCGAGGGACGGGACGACCTACGAGCAAATAGAGCACAAATTCAACGGCGTCTATTGAATCGCGGATGCCGCAATGCCCTCGCCTCGCGTGCATTCTGCAAATTGTGTTCCGCACTCACGCCTATAGAGGCAACAGCAAAAGAGATAACGTCTGACACGGAAATAAAAAAAAATCTGGCGAAGAGACGCTGCAGTTGTGATTGCTGATCAATCAATCAGGACGGCGACAGAAGCACAATAAAGGGAGCGGTCGCTGGAGGGAGCACAAAGGCGACGCAAGTGCGCAATCGCTCCAACAAGGAACCCAGTCCGACCATTAGCGCTCAATCTCTTCCGTATATTATAGAGATCCTATTTTAATTACCGAGAGCTCAGGGGGATCGACGCGAGCTTCACAGAACAGGGTCCCGGTGTTCAATTCCAGCATAACATAACTGTTCTTGAATTAAATCATTAACTTATAATACATTTTCACACAATATCCCTCTTCATTAAAATAATGAAATTAGAGAATAAGCTTTAGTAAATTGTAGATGAACTTGTGTTCAAGTTAATACAAAGGGGAGTTGGTCAGAATAGCTCAGTTGTTAAGAACATCCCGTACTAAACGGAGCTCCTGCGTTCGATTACATGTCCGGTCGAGTTTCTTCTATCCTAATCCTTTTATGTTGATTAGGACAATTCCTTATTTACACTGCATTAAGTATCGAATTTAATTACTAGAATACTTCGCAGCTGTTAATACCATTACTATAAATAAATCATTGGCTTACTGATTGATGTGTCGCTATAAGTAAAAAACATCACGTTATTCAATCAACAAATTAATTCAAACATTCAGTTGTTATCGTCATTTCAATTACGTTATTCCATCATGAAATATATTCAAGCATTCAGTTGATGATTGAATAACGGAGTGTTTTTACTTTTAAATAAATAGTAAAACGCTGCGTTTATTATCCTTAGAATTTAATGCGAAAGCCCCTGTAAAACCCTTTGCCTTTATTGTATAGAGCGAGTTACAAACGGAATTGTAATAATAATTTATTGGTTCATCAAACATAAAAATATTATGTAGAACAAGTCAAAAATTCTTAAAATATACTTGAAACATATAATTTAATATAAAATGAAAAAATTTCTTTTTTTATTATGTATAAAATTGTAATAGAGAATTCATAATTCTAGGTGGGCTGATGTAAATTAGGGCTGTTTGGAACTCCTCTATGCATAAAATGAATTCTTTTTAGTAGAATTTTAGATTTTCTTAAAGCGTATTTATAAGGGTAATGTATTGTAAAATATACTTCCATTATAACTCAATCCAAATTGGCATTTCTTTATTATTTGATGAGTCTCATGTATGTTTATGGATGAAATTCTATTGTATGAGTGAATACTCCTGTTGATTTGAAATAAATCTATATCCGCTTGAGACGAGGGCGAGGGAGAAATCAGACGTCGATGGTCGTGTGAGCGAGCAAGTTAGCGTTCACCGGTGGCAGACACTGGCAATGAAACCACCAGATTCTAATATGAAAACTTTTTAATAATTTCATTCGTCAGATTAAATCGAGAAATTGCAATATAAAGTCTGAAATTCATCACGAAGTCGTAGGTGGAAAACTGAGGGAGCGGTCTACGCAATAATTCGCATGTGGAAGCCGAGGTGGAACATTCTCAGTTTTGTAAACAATACTGTAAATGTGAGCTACAAAATTCATTACATGTCAAATAACTTCATCCATATCGATTACATCCAGCAATATCCCTGTTTTTGGATTTGCAAATCTCGACCCACAATATCTTGGGGAAAGAGAGGTTTTATAAAATTCATTAGTAAATTGTAATTGTATTTTAATTGAAAATTAATGTTACAGTTTTTAAGGTGATGTATGAAACTTTGTAAGCAAAATGCTGACGCCCAACAATGTAAAAGAAAATTCCGTTATAAATACTCAAATACTGTAATTAAATCTGTTATTTTGGTGTTAATAAATATTTTTGCCTGTATGAATTTATAAAAAATTGAGGGTAATCCACATTGGGCAACTCCCCTTTAATAGCATAGGAAGGGATTTGAAAGGGGGGATGCGGAATGGTAGAGAAAGGTAGCCAAGGGTTAACTAGGGCCCCCGGGCTATATTTTAAGGATCCTACCTGGCATTCGCCTAACGAAATGCAGGGAAAACCATAGAAAAACCTGCATCAGGTAGGTCGGGCATTGGGTACTTGTCCCACACCCTTCCGATAGCGGGAGAGGAGTTTTCTGTGGGAACGCAGCATTCCCTTCTCCGTGCCTCGGCCAGTTTAGGAGGCAGCTGGCCGACTATTCCAACTCTTACCGTATGCCCAAGGTCTGTGACCCCGAAGCATACACCTCTCAGAACAGGCAGAGGTGCCTCGGCTTGTGGGAACCTTAGTTCAAAAACGGAGAGGAAAAGGCATCCCCAAAGATAGCCCCTTCGTACCTCTCCTACTGGAATTTGTCGCCCTGTCATCCACGTTAATAAATCTATGTGCTTGTATATGTATCAGAAAGTACCTGCGAGTGGTGTGACGCCAGCAGTTACAGCTGATGGTGATTAAATATTTGTATTTTTGCAGAACAAATATAAATGGGACAGTGCGAATAATAACATCCTCTGACGACATTCGCAGAAATATCGTCGCGAGGACTACAAATCGGATGAACTGATAACAAGAGGTTTCAACGTGAGGCATTTATAATTTATATTTTTATTATTATTATTAACGACTCAAATGTAATGTTGAACCGATATTTTCTTAATATTATGTGATTGTATTTCCGTAAAGTGTTGATGTTATGTAATTGCAATTTGTTAAATTGACAAGTTTGTTTAGCAGGTTAAAAATTATTTTCCATAATATCATAAATAAATGGAGACAATATTTTATATTTTTATATATTAGAAGTTATTCTAAAGCTCAGATATGTATTTTGGTAATAATTTTTAATTATAGTACGACGAGAAAAAATAGATCCCGGATCAACTGCTTTCTACAAAGGCGCTCCAACCACTGAGCTACACCGACGATTACGACTCCGGACAAATACCTTCCATCTCTTTTTATACCTACAATTCATTGAATGGATGGTAACAGTTCTATTTCACATCTCATGGAATATTGTCAACCTTCCTCCATAATCAGAAATTATCACCATCCTAATTTTTTATTGCAATGCTGAGAAAATTATTCATTTATTTATATATTTTTAATGCGTATTCAATTCTGAATTGTTTTATTAATTATTATTATATATTATAACCTTATATTATTTATTATAATTGTATTATTTTAGGAAATAAAGGATCTACGTTTTCCGTACACTCCATTGAAATTACAGATTTATCTGTCTCGTGTTCATGCTCGTGATTGTTATGGAATGAAATAAATGAAATTCAATCAACAGTTCACTGTTACGTTCATCATTTCCAAAATTTGAAGCAATTCAACAACGCCGTTTGTATTCAGAGGAAGGAATTAAAATAAGGCGTGCATCAAGGCGTTGATGTTCTGATATTTTAATTTATTTAAAATATAATAAATTAATTACAGAAGGAGGATCATGAAATCGTATCGAACAGTTGCGGCAAGCGCTCTTCAATTCATATGCCTCAAGTCTCCACTTAAACTAGAAATAAGAGAAGCGGCCACATCAATGTGCCTCAAGTGGATTTAGGAAAGGGCAGGGTCCATTCTATAATAAACCAGATTTTAGACAAAGAATACATAGAGAAAAAAATGGAACACAAGATTTGAGGACTAGTATTAATGAAATATTCCTCTTGACATTGCGCCTAACATCGAAGCTAGAGAAAAATGGAAAGGCAATCCAAGTAAAGAACTCTTCCGAATCTTGACTGGCCACGGTTCCCACACAGTTAGAACTTGAACAGGTTTGGAGAAACCCCTTCCCCTGAATGCACCCGCTGCAACCAGTAAGAAACCTCTATTCACGTCCTTGCATGCCACCCGGCCTTCGAAAACCTAAACATCAACAATATTGAGGATATTAAGGAGCACCTGGAATACGGGAACAAATTCGGCACGTTAGAAGCGGCAACCAAATTTCTTGAGGAACTTCGAAAACAAGAAGTGAACATTGTCAACATCAGAATCCCCTCAGGTGACTAAACATAATTAGGGGGCAGGTTTTTAGTGTGGTGAGATTCCCACACTACCCAAATGTCATGAGATATCGCCGTACTCGGTGCCCAAAGCTGACAGCTTTCATGAGCCGATGAGGGTCCGAGTTAAAAAGAGGTACCCTTATAACCTCCGTACGGTAGCCAGCAGCTTAAAAGCATTTTTTCCCATGCCGGGCCGGAGCGCTAAAGAAAGTTCACACTCAGACCCACATACACTAACTTTTAAATTAAAAAGTAAAATTAAGAAACAATGTGAAGCCGGTAAGGTCTGTAAATTGAAAAGAAAAACAACAACGAAGACTCACCGAGTAAAGGTCATATAGAAAATCTTTAGAGTCGAAACAAACAGGACCATAAAACACCTAAACAGGTAATCTGCACCCGAATTGAACATAATGAATTAAGAATGTAATCTACATATGTGTGCGTCCCCTTTAAGCTTTTTTCATATTACAATGTGACGAGAGCAGTTGAATAGCGATTGTTAGTTATTGCAATCCCAATTGAAAAGCGCTCGCGTTACACTCGCGTATGTCGAAAAGTTCGAAGAACACGGCAGTGTCAGAGACTGTTCAATGTTCTCCACTTCACGATACGTCTCCCAACACATCGCAGACCACATACGAAGCTTTTGTTACAAGTTTTTTTATGTTCAGTATTGCTTTTATTTCCTACTCACTGAATCCGATGACGTAGTGGTTTCTTTGGAAACGATAACACATTTCTTCCTTTTAGCCACTCCGCACTTCCTCCTTTGTTGTTCTCTTTTCATTCTTCTACGTGATATATAAACGTGTCTTACCTGAGTAGCCCTTCCTTTTAGACTTTGAGGGCGATGATGACGTAATGGCGTCGACGGATTGGCTTACCGAAGCGTCACTTGGAACTTCATAGTTGTTGCATAGCTGTAAACGGATAGAGAGATATGTTAAATAGTTTTCCGTTATTAATGTTACTCTTTATATTATTAAATTTGATCTGCGAATGAAGTGCAAATGTTTAAAAAAATATTCTCATAAATTTCCAGAATTCACAGTAATTTTCATTCATAAACTACTGTCATATTCGCTTTGATTTCTCATTGATTATCCTCATGTACCCTGTCACTCTCAATAATAATAATAAACCTGTATTTCCAAACCAAACTGTATTGTGAATTTTAACAACTTTAAAATTTTCCTTGGCAGTACAAAAAAAATTCTTCTTTAAACATAGACTTTTCTAGAACTGCTTGTTTGAGCACTTTGATATTGATAAAGCTAACTATCCAATAAATAATTATAAGCTAATTATCCAATAAAAAAAACAGATTTTAACAAAAGAAATCAAAACAGAACGCCAGGTTTATTCATATCAGCAAAAGGTCTACTAATTGAATTTTAGAATATAGAAGTTAATAGTGATACATTAATAATTTTTTGAAAAAATATTTAAAGAATTAATTTTTTTGCACTTTATTTTGCTTTTTGGCAATCTTAACAACTAAGAGGTTGTGAAGTTTAATTTTTAACTAGATTTTATAATTTATAGTTAATAACTATAAAATGTTTTGGCTTGTTAAGAGAAATTTTTCCACTGTTTCAGTTCTCCATCATTACTATCTTGTGAATTTTAACAACATTAAAATTTTCTACCTTAAATTTAGACTTTTCTAGTATTGCTAGTTTTAGAATCTGTTTATTCATATCAGAAAAAGGTCTAATAATTGAATTTTAATATATAGTAGTAAATAGTGATACAATAATAATTTTTCGAAAAAATATTTAAAGAATTACTTTTTTTGCGTTCTATTTTGCTTTTTGGCAATCTTAACAACAAAGAGGTTGTAAAGTTTAATTTTTAACTAAAAAATTTTCTATTTCGTTCAACACGCTCGTTTGTTACGGCATATCGACGAGGATAAGTTCACCCTCTCCATTTACCCTTCCTGCACGTAGAAGGCGTAAGATTGCGTAAAAATTATAGTGGAAGCATTTAGCTGAGGTCTATATAATTATATGAGAAATTTTAATGTAACTTTTATAACTAGAATAAATAAACCGTATACGACAGACAGGATTATTTTCGTAACGCCTACTATTCCTAAATGCAGTACCGCGTAGTCACGACAGAAGAGAGTATTATTAATTTAAAAATATATTATAATTATTTACGAATTCCTTTAGTGTCTTCATTCACAATAAATGATGGAATTAATCAGATGATAAGTTAAATGTGGTGGATAATACAATGCTTATGTGTTCTTGTAATAATTATGTAAAAGACAGCTGGTTAAATTGTTTAATTGTTCCAAGTAGATCTGGTAAGAGTCCTTCAGATACGATCTTCTGCTCTCGTTGGCTGAGATGATGATTCATATGTGTATGTTAACTAATTATATCAATAAAAGCAAAATAACAGACAAAAATAAGTGATAAAAAACCCACCCACCTTTTCTGACACCATTGTTGCTTACGTCACGTGGATCAAAAATGCGCAGGAGCCGGTAGAACGACACACCAGGTGACGAACTGAAAAGCAAAGCCAAAACTAAGTTAAACGCAAAGCCAATAGAAAAAACAAAGAAGGGTTAGCGTAACAATAAGCCGTCACACCCATTGTTTAGTTTCATAGTATCATTTTGAGCGTTAATTGCAGTGATGTTATATTTAACATGAAGCATTTCTGATATAATTTTGGAATAGTACCTGATGTTAACATCTTAAATCTTAGCGTTTTGCCTGCAATGTTAGAATTTTAAATATATTTGGAGACTACAAATTGTTTAATAGTGGGAAGTTTGATATTGGACACATCCAATGTTCTTTGATTTGTTTTTTTTTGTCAATGTAGCAGGAATTTCA
Organism: Zhengitettix transpicula; assembly: GCA_037074705.1. Classification (NCBI taxonomy): domain Eukaryota; kingdom Metazoa; phylum Arthropoda; class Insecta; order Orthoptera; family Tetrigidae; genus Zhengitettix; species Zhengitettix transpicula. Next base: position 188,279,385 of record CM073590.1, read on the forward strand.
ACCATTTCAACTAATTTCGTACGTGAATACGAACTAATGATGTAAATATTTTGTAATAAGGGAGAAAGAGAAACGCTTTGGGTTGAGCTGAGTTAGGAAGTAGCAGTAGGGTACCGGATTCTAATGTTTGTGTGTTCACTAGTCAAATGTAAAGGCTGCTCCCTAGAAATTAAAATGTTACGGACAATATTTTTTCTGTCTTCATGGAACTTGAAGATAGAAAGTATTTAGTTCTATCTACAAAATTATATGTCATAACTCTCATTTTGGTTAGGAGGGTTATAAGAAAGAAAATTAAGTACACGTCCTGAGAGTGTAGGTTTTCTGAACCAACTGGTAAGAATGGAAGGATTGTGAATGGATCCAGCGACATCAAGGAAATTAAGAGAACTGTTCAAGTTCATCAGCAAATTTTAAATTGGGATGATGAATATTGAAAGTATTGATTATAAGGTTAATTTGTTAGGAAAGAATAATACAAAAATATATCATCTGCAGTTCTAACGTATAATGGAGGTTGGACAGAAAACAGAGAAAGACAAGAATTCTCTAAATCACGCATGACAATCTCAGCAAAGTAAAGGTTAAAGAGGCTTCCCATGAGAGATTCTCCAGCTCTCTCCGTTTTTTAACTAAGGTTCCCACAAGCCGAGGCACCTCGGCCTGTTTTGAGAGGTGTATGTTCCGGGGTCACAGACCTTGGGCATACTGTAAGAGTTGTCCGCTATTCCCATTGGAATAGTCGGCCAGCTGCCTCCTAAACTGGTCGTGGTACGGAGAATGGAATGCTGCGTCCCCACAGCAAACTCCTCTCCCGCTATCGGAAGGGCGTGGGACAAGTACCCAATGCCCGACCTACCT